>CAIGRF010079659.1:1142-13466 GCA_903798235.1 Fraxinus ornus | reverse complement strand
AAAAAAAAAAAAAAATTGAAAATAATAGTTGTCAAACATTATTAGTTTTTAAGCATTATCTGGACAAGATTTCCTTTTTTCTTTTCTCTCTTTTTTTTTTTTAATCGATCGATCCAATTTTCATAAAACTACTATTATTCATAATGCGTTAAAATAAAGTCTTTTAAAAATAATTAAGTAATTATACGTAAAAAGTTATAAGCGAAAGTGTAAAAGGGAAAATTTGTATGTGGCTTTCAAGGCATTGTGTGACATAAGAAATGTTATTTGCAGTAAAATAATTTAGGGTGTGTTTGATAGGGAGGGACATTTTCCACTTTCATTTATTATTATTATTTTTTTTTTGATAGATTTTTTTTTTTCTAGACAAATGAGTTTCCCACTTTTCCTCACACACTCATGTATTAAGGTTGTGTTTGATAGGGAAGGAATTTCATGGAAAATCGAATTTGTTTTCCATTTTTCCACTTTTCTTGTGTTTGATAGGTATTTTTTCTAGGCAAAAGACTTTCCCACTTTTCCTCACACACTCACATTTTCTTGCTTTTCCTTGAAATCATTTTCCCATCAAAGTGATGGAAAAATGTTTTCCAGTTTTTTTTTTTGTCAATTCGAAAAAAATTCTAGATACAATGGTAAAAAAATGTATCGCTTTTATTGTGCCAAACGAATGATATTCGGTATAGAAAAAAAATTTGTAACCAATGGTTAAAAAAAAAATCAGTTTAATGGACAATTTCTATGAAAAACAAAGTCAAACGGATACCAATCTTTTAACATTTTTCAAGTGGAAAATCATATTAATCAAACACAATTAATTAGGAAAATAAATTCTAAATAATTTAATTCCCTGAAATTCTTTTTTTTTTCATCCAAATTTTATCTTTGTAATCATATGGATCCTTAAAGTCTGGATGAAGCTTGTAATTTGAACTAATAAGGTCAGAATAACATAGTACTTAGTGCAGAAAGCAATAGATATCGCTAGAGAGAAAAGATAAGATATTTTCCTTTTTGTTGTTTCTACTGTCGAGTTGCGTCCATTGGTCCGAATGTTGGAAGCATGGAGGCAAAAAGCAAAGGCTAAGAATGGCGGCACAATAATTTCCGAAATCAACCTCAGCCTTCGTTAAAACCCATAAATTTCTCTCTCACATGTGCTCTAGTCTCATAAAGAAAAAAGACCCAAGAGCTGAGAATTAAGTCTTGAAAAAGTTGATCTTAAAGGGATATGGAAAACGGTGTTAATGGCGGCGGCGGTTCAGTGGTTGCAAAAAATTTACGGCCTTTCAACATTTTTTCTCCTCCTCACACCCATAGCACCGCCTCCAAATCCACAGGTAATTCCTTTCCTTTGTTTTTGCTGTGTGTGTGTAGCAAAATCCAAAATGTGATTTTGTTTTTCGTGTGAGCCCAGGTGGGAATGGGATGGCAGCAAGCAGAGGGTTTCCTTTCACATCTGCTCAAAGAAAGGAGCTTGATAGACAAGCTATGATTTATAAGTACATGATGGCCTCTATGCCTGTACCTGCTGATCTTCTCTTTCCTACGGAGTCAAATCCTTCAATTTCCTGTAAATTGGCTCTTGGATGAGGCCCTCTATTCTTTTACACTTTGATTGATGTGGGTTTTCAGATTTTAAAAACAGATTTGTCTCGATTTTGGTGTTTGATTGCAGTGACGGGTGGAGATCCTCATCTTGAAAGGTGCAAAAGAACAGATGGCAAGAAATGGAGGTGCTCAAGAGATGTGGTGCCTCATCATAAGTACTGTGAGCGCCACCTACAAAAAAGCCGTCCCCGTTCAAGAAAGCCTGTGGAACTCAAAAACAATGGCAATAATAAGAAGAAAAGCCCTCTTTTGTATAATCCTAAAATTGATACAAGTACTATTTCTACATCCTCTAGTAAGAAATCTGAGAGGTTGGTTTTTGTCTAGTTGCACTTGTTTGTGTTGAATTATTGATTTGTTATTCTGTTTGGTTGTTTACTGAATTTGGATAATGATTGAAGGGATTCGGTTTCGATGGAAGGTGGGATAGCTGCAGGGCGACAATGGCAGCATTTGGTGGATGCGAGCGTTGGATTTGGGGATGAGGGCTCGATTTATAGTTCTATTGCCTCTGTTTTTCATCGAGATTATGTACAACAGCAGCCATTGAATATGTTTTCTTACACAAATTTTCCAGCTTCTGAAGATGTTTTTAAGTGCAGTAGTGGTGGTGAATCCAACATTGGAGCATTTTTTAATCCTGATTTGGTGTTTTTGGACAAACAGCCACAGAATGAGACCTCAAGAGGATTTATTGATGCATGGTCTAATGATTATTTCAACAGTAACAATGAGAATGTCAATTTTGAATCCTCTTTTATATCTGCACAAGGGAACCTCTCGACTTGTTCACTCGATCTATCAATGGCCATGGCTGCTGGAAACGTCTTGGATGAAGAAATGAGAAAGAATCAAGTGGAGCGTGGTGTTGACGATTCTGATGGCCATTCAAGATTGTTAAGCCCTGTTTCTTGGATGCAATTTGCTCAGGGTGGACCGCTTGCTGAGGCTTTAGGATCTGGATCTGTAGCTGGAGATGGAGGAGGAGGCTCAAATCCAGCTTCTCCCTATGATTCAATAAGCACCCCAGCAACTAATGTTTCATCGCCATCTGGTGTCCTTCATTGGACACTGTTTTCGCACTCTGATATCAGCGTTTGCAATAGCCCAACAACTCTTGCAGCAGCTCCAACAGCTACACAGGAAGGTTTTGCATTCCAGCATCACAGTTAGGCTGATGAGAAAAGAAGCCAACGAAAAATGTCTTGATTTTGGGCTTTTTGATATTTTCAATGATCTATTGCTTTTTTACTTGGTTTGAGGATTCGATTGCTCAGATGAATTTATATATCAGAATTGAATGAATGCATAGTGTAGGAGTTGTTTACTGTTCTAAATTAATCAACTTTAGGTTACTTGGGAATGATCTCTAGACTTTTACTGTACTGAGAATATATTTCATTTATGTTGGCCTGATTTTTAAACCAGACAACAAACAAATATCTCATACATCAAAGAGTAAAAGGCATGACCAGAATTTTTTTGTGAAATAAGTGAATTTTTCTAGGTGGCTTTCTGCTCAATGTCTTAGTCGGGAAGGAACTTACTTTTACAAACTCGGAATGAATGGAAGAGTCACGAGCCTATGCCTATATCATTGCTCTCGAAGAGCTCATCAAAGAGCAGCTCGGCATAAGGTCAAATACCAAAAAATCTAAGCTCTTTGTATCTGGCATTAGTGTTTGTCTTCGTCCTTTTCCCATTAAAAAAAAATGACCATGCGCACAAATGAATCATCTTAGAATAGGGCTAAGCAATAACAATAAGTTTGTTGGATGACGAAACATTAGACCTGCAAGTGAGTTCATAAGCACGTGCCTAGATACATAGGCTTGTCGAATTGCCATTGCACGCGTAATAAGACCAGTGGATAGTGCTAAAAATAGAAGTTCAAATAAATGCACTGATTTGACTTGATAGGCTTGAAGTGTCGACTTATCTCAAATATTTTAACTGAATACTCTATACAACCCAAAGTGGTACCAATGGGATGATGCTGTATTGCCAGTCACAGAAGAATGCCGCTTATAACTTTGTATTTACCATTTTAAGTGAACTTTTCTATAAATAATTAGTCATCGTAAAACTGAGTGTAACAGATTATATAAAAGAACCACCCACTAAGAAAACTGTTTGGCTTTCAATTGTCACCCAGTTGATTCTCAATACTCCATAAATCATTCGTGCCACTGTCAACACAACAGATATCCAGGAAAAAGAGACAATAGAGAAGCATGGAACAGTATTAGTACATCGAGGCACTGCTCAAATTCAACATGATGACCTGAATTACAACTCCACAAAAAGTCCGACTCAACAAGCTAAAACGACAACCTCAAATATCTATTGCAGGTGACGTAGACAAAGCTGGAACGCAACCAAGAACTAAAAAGGTAAATGACACAAAGTACCTTAAAAGGAACCATGTACACGTAAGAGAAGTGGTTTGAAATAAAGAAATAATGCTAATTTTGAGTTGACTTCATTCGAGTCGTGCTAAATGAGTGGGAAGCCTGTGGTTCAGACCATAGCTATGTACAATAGATAGTTCTAGCCAAATCTTGTTTTCAATCACATATTAGCTGCCACAGCAGAGAAAACCAAACATTAGTTTGCTAATCTTTAGCTGATTCAAGTTTGACATGTGTCCAATTAAATAAAGATAGTAATGAATTCCTCAACCTTGAAAAGAAGGTTGAATTAAAAGGTACAATTGCAGTTCCGAAAGGCAGCACTCTATTCTTCAACCTTGGAAAGAAGATCGAAATAACAGGTGCAATTTTAGTTTGGAAAGGTGGCACTTGCACAGGAAAACATCCCAACGTTGTTCCAGCCAAACTCGGAGCATTCCTTGCCCATTTGAAAGTCATGCGAGAGTCCCAGAAACAATGCTATATGATATGACCCCAGGATGCACTAAGTTAAACAACCAAATGAACATGTCAATCACATACCCCCATCAGTTCAAATACCTAATATAACATAAACCAGAAAACCCTAAATTCTTTTTACCTGATGAGTGACCGACCTATGGCAGATGCTTACACCTTCCACCTAATCGCCATTTCTCTCAGTGCGTGCTTTTTCAGCAGTTAATCCTCCTCTTCACATTACCATAGTTATTTTTCTTCTATACACGGATACGAACAAAACCATCAGCAAAATCAAATACCATCCTTAATCCAATCACAAATATACACAAATACAGAAAAAGTCAAAATTGATCAAATATTAAAGAAAAATAAAAATTAATACACAAACTCTGATTTTTGTTGTTATTTATCCAACACAACAATCTTAATAGTCTTATAACACTGCTGATCATATTTGATCTAAACCCAATCAAGGTAATAGGCATAAGAAACAAACAGAGATTCAAATATTCCTTATTTCCATATATTATATTCTCACATTTTTAACCAAATGGATTGTAAATAAATACATAAATGTATCACCATCAATGGGAAAAAACCAACCAAACCTTCTAATAGAATTCGATAAAAGAATATTTTAGCTTTCCAAAAATAAAATTAAAAATCACATAAAAAACTAACCGTTGAAAAGAATTCTAGTTTGGAACTCAGTGTTAGCATGCTGCTGCATTGAAAAAACCATTAGCATAATACCCAAAGTGCCCTGCGGCTGCAGCATGTGCAGGGCACCACCAATTTGTGGTGGCTGCGGCCTACCACCACAGTTTCCAGCGAGCAAAGGCTTCCTCAGCCATCAATTCAATTTCAAGAGCATTTCCTCTAACACCACTCATATGCTCTGAAACCCCTCTTCTCCGTTACCCCCACAATCATTTTCTCTCCCGAATTGTTACTAAGCAGAACTGTTCTGACATTCAACATTCTCCCTGGCAGGGTCGTAAAACTTGTACCCAACCTTGTTTCCACTTTCAACATAGGCAAAGGAGCATGACAAGGTAGACCTGGATACTTGTTCACGAGTTCTTTAACCCAATATCAATAAACTTTACCTAGACAATGTGAGGTCAAAACTTGCATCTCCTACTATGCAATTGCAAGCAACAAGATTCATTCCACACCAGTGGCTGTAGTTGCACTACCAACGTCACAGAGAATCCATGCTTTGCCTAGTACGATGGAGGTGTGCCTTGTTGATAGAGACTCATTTCATCACATGATCCTGAATGCTGATGGTGCATTCTAGTCTACCAATAAACATGTAATACACCAGAGTAACTGTATGACTGTGATTCACATTGACACATGCAGCAGAAAAGTAGATGGACAATTTTGTTTGGCAAATTGACCAATTTCGATAAGATAATATATATCTACTATGTAATAATTTTTGTGGTAGAAAACTTCAAATTACACTGGAGATGGAGAGAGCAAAAGATCTGGCTGTAATCTTTGTAGAAGTATCCCACAAAAAGGACAGTATGGTAGCAATGATCCTATAAACGAAAAAGGTCTGAAAAAAGATTCAAAATCTGAAAGATGTCCAGGCATTGTGAATAGATCTCGAGGAGCCAACATTGAAGCCCATCGTTGACAACATACGTAAAACCATGAGGGGGAAGTGGGGAAACAACGCAATAGGTTATGGCCATGGCCAACCCTATTACTGCACATCACTCCCAAGCAGAATGCAAATTCTGTTGATTCAAATGGAACAGCTGCTGAACAGTAACTGCATTGCTCTTCCACTTCACATCCATAAATGTCTTTTAATCTCCTGTTGTAAAAATAACAGAAATAAGATTCTGAGTAGATTAGAGAAGTGAAAATAGCTAATGAAAAGGTTGGAACTAGGGGCTAGCTATGTCAACTAGCCGAGCCCGAGCTTTTTTGGGCCCTAGCCGAGCCGAGCCCGGCCAAAAAAAATGAGGCTCGGCCCGAGCTTTCAGCTCGAGTCTTTGCTGGCCGAGCCGGCTCGGGTTTTTTTTTCCCTTAAAAAATTTAAATTTTATACAGTTTACACGTTACAAATTAAATAAATTATAAAAGTGTAAACCCTCCTCCTTTATCTGGGTTTGGGACCGGCTACAATTATCGTAGACGGAGTTAAAACTGTACACGAATAAAATATTTCGTGTACAATTTTTCTTGAAACAAAAATATTTAAAAATTACGTTTCTTAAAACTAATCAATTTAAAAACTTAAAATATCATAGCAGTTTGAATTTGTTGTAACTCTTCGACCATTATACTGTCAACTTGTTCTTAAAGACGTAATTCCACACATTCCCAATCCTTCAGACATATTAAAGCCTCAAATATATCTTCTTTTAGTCTTGGTCGTTTGTCACATAAAATTCGACCACCTAAACTAAATGCAGCCTCCGATGCTATCGTAGACACCGGAGGTGTTAATAGATCGCGAGCAATTTTTGATACAATTGAATACTGTCTTTCGTTACACATCCACCATGATAAAAAATTAAATTCATTTAATTCTTGTGGTTGTAACTTACTACGAATGTCCACGCACATATACCTAGCTAACTCAGAGGGAATTTCAAGATCTGTACCACTAACATCTATTGCTCTAAACATTGACGAACTAAAACTAAATGAGGGAAGACTAGTATTGGTCTCTAAAAAATTCCATATATTTTCTGCATTTGTTAAAATATTTTTTGAAAAAGAACTTTGGGAAGTAGAACTACACTGACCATCTTTTTAAGCGTAATAGTTATACATTTCACATAACATAGATTCTATATGCATATGTGATAATTCTACATTCATGAAATTTGAAATCTTCTTTACAGTAGCTTTTGTGCCAGTTAAACTAAGTCGATGGTCCATTACCGAAACTAATAAAAATAAAGAGGGTATCTCTTCCCAATACTTATGAAATTTTGCCTCCATAGAATAAATTACATCAACAAAAATTGCTGAATTCCTATGTTTTTGAAATGTTTTTAAAATATAGAAAAAGTGTTGTAAAACAAGTGAAGATGTATGGTAATAAACACCGCTACATTCCTTTGTGACAACAAAAAAAGGTTTTAAAATTTTTTTCACGCGAAATGCAAGAGACCATTCTCAATCTTCTAAATTATGTTCGGGTCCATATGTTTGTCTACTATTATAATACATTGAAATAACTTTATCATAACTTTCACACGAATGTAACATTAGATATGTGATACATCAGTGACAAATGATTTCTCTTCTAAGTCATTCTCTGCACATAAACTTTTAAATGCTTGCTTTCTTGCTGGTGATATACTAATAAAAATAATTGCTTGCCTAATTTTATCTAAATGTGATTTTATATGGTCAAATCCATCTTTTACAATCAAATTAATAATGTGACATTCACAACGTTGATGAAAAAATAAACCTCCAAATATAAGGTTCAAATCATGAATAAATTTTTCAATAACTTTGTTTATACTAGCATTATCAAAAGTCAAACTTCGAACCATGTCTTGCATACCGTATTCTTGTATAATATCTTTTAAAACCATGTATATGTTATTCGCATTATGAGGATATTCTACACATCTGAATGCAATAATTCTTTTATGCATAATCCATAGGTGATCAATGTAATGAGCTGTAGCAGAAAGATAACCTTTTTTATTAACACTGGTCCATAAATCAGAGGTAAATGATATGACACAGTTAAAAGTTTTTAGACTTTCAATAGCAGTTTGTTTTCTTTTGTTATATAATTTTATAGCATCCGAACGAAGAGTATTTCTACAATAAGAATTATACCTGGGCTGAAGATAATTCTGCACGAGATGAGTAAAGTGTTCTGACTCAATCATCATTAGCGGCATCTCTGCTGCAGCCACGCATGTGGCTATTCCTTCACGAAATCTTTCCTGTGAATATACAAAAGTGGAAAGAGTGGAACCGGAACCGGTAAATGTTAGTTTGGTCTGTTTCGGGTCAAGACCAACTGGTTTTACTTTGCAACTTCTTAATATGTGTCTATTTAAATGCGATGTGCTCGAACTGGGCTTCCAACTAAATTCTTTACCACAATAATTGCAACATGCTTTCCAAATATCAACTCCATTTTGAACCCCTACTTTTTTACGAGTCGTTGCCAACAATCAACCGACTCTTTTTTCGACCTTTTTACCTCGACTACTTCCTCCTCTTCTATATCTTCCAAATCAATTGGAACATTGTGAGATGCATCGTAGCTCGATGGAGTACTCGAACTATCTTTAAACCGATTAATTTCATTACTGGTAAAATCCATGTGTAAGTATGATAGTAGAGAATATTAAATAATAGAGTAAAAGAAATAAAAGAGTAGAATACAGAATATTGTAATAAAGAAGATAGTCAAATGTGTCAAAATATATTTTTGGGAAAATTGTAGCCAAAGTACTAAACCTTTCATTTAGTTGCAGATTTGACCCAAACCTTTCATTTGTGCCACCGAAGGTACCAAACCTTTAAATTGCAAGTCCAGTCCAAAATGTCGTACCACCAAAATCGTTAGTTGACCCTAGAAATGAAAAAAAAAAAAAAAAAAAATCCCAAATAGGCAAAAGCAATCTGAGCATTATATACTTTCCCCTTCTATTATTGCACTTCACTGTTCATTTTTCCTCTATTTTCATCACTATTAATATCCTCCTCTTCCACAGTTAGTCAGAAAAGTAGATGGAGATGAATGTATGCAAATGTGATTCTTGATGCACATGAAGACCTCATGGATGAACCAAAACTCAGGAAGAAGATTCTCACTTGTGAAGCCAAGATCTGGGTAGATGTACCCTTTTTGTGTGATATGACCCTCCTATGTGTAAGAGATCTAGAGAGCTAGTCTATTACGGGCTACGAGGAAAATGGAAGCTGAAATCAACACCCGCCAAACAAGAAGACCAAATGTGTGGAAGATTTGATAGTTTGGCTGTGTGTGGAGTGTTTGTAAAATGGGTTTGTACCTATGTATGTAGGATTGAGTTTGAGGGATGAATATTTTTAGCTTCAAAAATTTAGATTTTGGGTTTTGGCGTGAGGGGTTTTGTGTTATATGTTGTGAAATGTGATTGTGCTGTACCATTTTCCTTGAAATGAAGTACTCTTTTGTGTATTATTGCTAGTACTGAATTTCACATTTCTTTTATGCCCTTGTTTAATGCGAAATTAAAGATCATATCACACTCTAAAAGTTTTGTAGATGGTGCAGCAAAGGTAGCAAACATTTCAATAAATCATAGCATAGGTACCAAACATTTTGTAATAGTTATAGTGACAGTATTAAACATTTGATAATAGTATCATGAACAGTACTAAACATTTGGTAAGATATGCTTAAAAAGTACATAGTTCCTAATCACGTGCACCTCATATTTGATGAATACAATTTGAAAACCTGATGAAAACACATGATAATGCAAGGAATTCAACTTCAACAGTCCCGAACAACATATGTGACTATTCCATTCGAAATTCCAAGTCACTTTACAAAATCACAACATTTACCGCTTATGTTTTCAGTCCACATTTCAAAAAATACAACATTTGTAAAATAATTCAAGTTCACTTTACAAAATCACAATATTCACAAAATAAGTTCACTTTTCAACAAAACTATAAAGGAGAAATCACATCATGTTCAATATTTGGATCCTTGATTCTTGGACTTTTTCATCTGTGACTATGAAGTTATTGTTGAAGGTGTTTTTCTCTTCCCTTTGATGCTCTTGAGTATATATCTTGTTGAGACTCTGATTGCATGCTTGGTTGTGATTCTTGCTGTGAACTAGCTTTACTAGACAGTGGTCCCCTGCAGCTTCTTTTGTTAATGTTTAGATCCCCACATTGTTTACAAGCCATTTTCACTCAAGTCCTTCCCATTTTAACTATTGAAGGTGGCCCAGTTTGAGACCTCTTTCTCATTTTTTGGGTCAAAATACCATAGCATGGTTGCTTTTCATCCATTTGTTCATCATGTATTCCAAACTTTTGAACATTGACCAACTACTCTCACAATCAACCAAAGGAACATCGTTATGTTCTATTTCATCCCATGGCAACTCCAAAACCTCAACTACAGACAAGCAATACAATTCAGCCATCCTATTTTCATTAAGCAACTTTACTACATTCATGAAATCTGAATATTTAACTGATCAGAATGGTGCTTCACTCAATCTCTTCTTTTCTATCTTGTACAGATACTTAATTCTACCAGAATATTCCAACATTTTCATAACATTGCCCAGAAGAAATCTGTTGAAGAAATCAAGGTCAACATAATCTAGATAACTTATTTTACCATACTTGTACACAAACTTTCTCATCTTTTCAAATAAAATTCCACTATGATATAGACATATGCTAAAATACTTTGTATTTTCCCCTAAACAAAAAAATGACAAAAAAGAAAAGAAAAATCAAACCCTAACCCATTTTAGTTCGAGCAATGCACATGTACAGAACAAGCTATTACATAGTATATTAAGTCCCAAGTTATCAAATCACTTGACATTTTCACATTTTCCAGTATGTGAAGACAAACCATACGCACGGCTTGTAATCACAGTGTTTCATACTGTAAATGGGAAAAAAATGGAGCATCCTTACCTACACAGGTTGGGGAAGAGAGCCTCGAATATGAGCTGCAATATCTGATAGATATTATCTTCTTCGTACATTTCATCTTCATCTTCGTGAGTTTTTGCAGAATCCAATATCCATAATGGATGATAAAATGAAGAGTAACCGACTTTTTTTATTTTGAAGGGAAAGTGTGTAATGCCCAAATTGCCCTTGCCCATTTGGGGAAAATTATTAAATTTTTCATTTTTGGGGTCAACTAAAGATTTTGGTGGTCAAACAGACAGAAACAGTCATTTTGGACTGGACCTGCGATTTTTTTAAAGGTTTGGTACTTCCGGTGGCACAAATAAAAGGTTTTGGGTCAAGTTTGCAACTAAATAAAAAGTTTGGTACATTGACTGCAATTTTCCCATCCTGACAAATTCTAACACATATATTTTTACTAACAAAATTAAATATAAAGCATAATATTTATTTTAATAATAACATCCATTTCATGGTCGAAATAAATAAATTTTTAACTCACAAGTATAAATAAGTGATATATGAAAAAATACATAATAAATTTTTTTTTTTTTCGGCTAGGATAAATTTATATTCTTTTTCATTTCACCATGAATTTGGTATAAAATTTCCATTTTTTACATACTAATTTGCTTCTGAGCTAGGCCAAGTTTCACAGGGTGCCTTTCTTCTTGGCTAAGAAAGGGACACCGTGTGGCAGTAGTCTGCTCCGCTATACTACCTTCCGCCTTTTCTCAGTCACTTCGAGACGAAAGAAAATTTGATTACAATTTTAAGAAAGCTTGCAACATGAAATTGAACACAATAGAAATAACTTCTTCATTGATTGCTAGAAAGCTGAAAATTACAATAGATGAAAGCAGGAAATTACAATGGCTAGTGCAGGGGGCGAACACTAGAAAGCTTGAAAATGTTTGAAAGACTAATACCCCCTATAATAGACTTCGGAACAAAAACCCAAACGGCGGGAGTAGACCTCTTTTGACTCTAGAATCATACTTTTTCTTTTCTATTTTCTAACTATTTTACGAATTAAATAAATTATTTACAACACGGGGCTTAAGCAAAGCTGCAGCCCGTGACATTCTCCCCCATTTGTTTTGGCGATGTCCTCGGAGCCATTGAATATTCTTCTCGCTGTTGCATCTGCTCCATTTGACCAAGTACTCTTGAA
>CAIGRF010079635.1:0-12152 GCA_903798235.1 Fraxinus ornus | reverse complement strand
GCTAGCCGGACGAGCGGCCTTGTCTGGAATGAAATTCAAAGGTTATGTACTATAGCTCTGATACCATGTGAAAACTAACAATACAAAAGATAGAGGAAAAAGAAAGGGAGGCTAGGGTTTCTACATTGATTGAATTGATGAAAAATACAAAAGAAATGGAAACTTTAAATAGTCTTACAAGTAAGTAAATAAAATGACAAATCTACCCTTAATATAAAACTAATATATTTAACAGGACCCACTCTCATCTGAGAGGGTGTAAAGCTTCTATAATGTTTTTCTTCTGTACAAATGAAAATTTACATTGTGCATAAAGTGGATTAAACATTATATTAGACAAGATTTTAACCTCATTTCTTTTTTAACAGCATTAAACAGTGTCTAACTAAACATGCCACAGTATAGATCGAGTTTAGGAAGAAAAACACTTGCAACTACATTTGGTAAGCTCGGCACATAGGCTAGCTTTAGCTAAAACTCGACTCAAGGGCAACTGTCCGACTTCCCTACATGATATATCATATAACCCTGTTTTGTGTTGATGCATGAATCCGAGCTACCCATCTTTTATGCCTAATTTAATATCAGAGGCCTAAAGTCTGATCTCAAGATGAAAAAAAAATTTAAAAATGGAGAAGAAATCTGCTGCATCATGGCTAAATGTAAAACAGAAAGCAAACTGTAAATTCAAATTTCTATAAAGAACAAAAAATTACTTCAAATTTTGCAGCTAAACAACTATTCTGATAGACATTTCTATATCCCCTTTCATCTGTCAAAGGAAAACAATGATTTGAGGCTGAGTCTTTAGATCCTTATATTTTTCAAAAACCCGAGAATTTAAGCTTCATAAACTTTGCACTCCTCGTCAGCTGGATTCGTCTTGCAAAAATCCTCCAACGGGTCACCACTTCCTTGTGCAGCCACGCCAGGCCACTTGTAGGCCACCAGATGAGCCAAATCAACAACTCTTTGGCTGCAAAAATAAAAAATAACATGAGTTAAATGAACTTGGCACAAATCTCACATCAAGACTTTTCGTGTTTATGTTATATTAGAACTTCTGCAAGAACTCGGAAAAATTATTTTCTATGGTAGCAAGCACATATTCTATATTCAAGTCTCGATGAGTTTAAAACATGAATCCGTTATACACGTGATGGGCCATTTCAAGACGAAATTTAATAAATAACTATGTTATCACTGTAATTGCTTAAGTTTTAGAAAAATGTGTTTCAACATGGTATTAGAGGGAAAAAAAAAAGCTTTTGGGTTCTAAGTCTCATCTCAATACATTTATTCGACCTGCCGTAAAGACAAAATTAGGTTCAATCGATATTATTTTACACTAATATAAAAAGATAAACATTGCATACCTGTATCCCCATTCATTATCATACCAAGCCACTACCTTGACCATGTCATCTCCCATGACCATTGTCAAGGAGGAATCTATAGTGGAGGAAACATCGGTGCATCGGAAATCGACTGAGACGAGAGGTACATCGCATACGGCCAATATGCCTTTCAATGGCCCATCAGCTGCCTTCCTGAAAGCTGCATTAACATCTTCAGCTGTGATTCCTTTCTTCTCAACATTCACCACGAGATCCACGACAGACACATTAGGTGTTGGCACACGGAGTGCGATTCCATTGAGCTTGCCCTTGAGCTGAGGAAGCACGAGAGATACAGCCTTGGCTGCACCGGTGCTAGTTGGTACTATGTTCAATGCCGCGGCTCTGGCTCGCCTCAAGTCCCTGTGTGAAGCGTCGAGAAGCCTCTGCAAACAACAAAATCAATGTCAACGAATTTGTATTCTTACAATGAAACTAATTAATCTAATCAACAAAGGTTGACTTGTTTCATTATTTCAGTGTAATCACCTGATCACCGGTGTACGAGTGAGTGGTTGTCATTGTTCCCTTGACAATACCTGCAAAATGCACGGGAAATCTCTCATTAATAACTCAAAGTCGAGAAATTGGAGGTTCAGTCTTGTGCTAGAAAAATTAGCATGCTTTCCTAGCTTTGCTCTTCAAAACAGGCCTTGAAAAACATAAGTATAATGATTTGTGTAATTTAAAGTAATCTCATTTTTATGTCAATCCACAGAAAAAGATCGAGATTCCTGAACTTTAAAGGTTTGATGATTATCATAACAACCGTCATAGAAAAGACTCGTTCAATGACGATTCTTATAATCGTCATAATAACCTTTTACAACACCTCATATATGAAACCTCATTATGTCATTGATGCTATTCGTTGAAAGCTATTAGCCATGACAGAATGCCTAATTTCGAGTTGTGGTCCAAGAAGGAATTTTGAGTCTTACCTAACTCTTCATCCATGACCTTCACGAAAGGAGCCAAACAATTGGTGGTGCAAGAGGCATTGCTGCATAAAGTAAAAAATGAAATTGGAACAATTTGTATCGAATCAATATGTGGAAGCATATTGAAAAGCCCACAAAAAACATGTTTTAGTTGTGTACATAATTGCATATTTATTAGCACAATTGACGATAGTTAGTCGATCAACATAAAAACTACTGACCTAATGATGTTGGCAACATCGTGATCGTAGTCCTGTTCGTTGACACCAACAACATAAGTTGGGATATCAGCACCTTTTGCTGGAGCAGTGATAACAACCTTCTTTGCTCCTGCTTGGATGTGCTTCCCAGCACCCGGACCATCCACGAAAACACCTGTTCCCTGTATTTACATGATTTAATTTAATGAGTTTTAGATTGCTAAATGTCAATGACGTGTGGAAAGGTGAATCAGAGTATTCAGAATACTAGACATTAAATAAGAAAAAAGTTAAAATCTTGTCTAATGCATTGTCAAGTACTATCTAATACAATCCTGAGCATGCACCAAGTGAACCCCGAAAGTGGTTGTCCAAGATTGAGATCAAGTTTAAGGTTGAACTAACTTTCGTTGTTTTCGTCATCTAAATTCTATATGTTCCTAATTAATCATTGAACTTTCATTTGTTCGCAATACAAGCATAGTGTCTACCTAATTAATGAAAAATCTGACATGGCATGAAAAATACTGCATCTTAAAATCCTATCACATAGGAATATTAGAACGACACTAATGCGGACATCATTTTTATATTATGGAATTTTACATTATTTATGTTTTTTTCATTATTGGGCTTGTATAGGGTTGGCCCAAGCCCATCACTAGTAACGTTATGTTTTCCTATTTATATGATTTTCACATTGTAATTTAGAGAGACGATGGATGAACGAAAATTGAATCTCAGCTTCTTACCAACGTTTTCCTCCCCTATTTCTTCCCTTTCCCTTGACTTGTTAAATTCTCATTTTACCCCACTTATTTACGTGATCGAATTTTTGACTAGTATTTGACCTCTGGTTTGTTATTTACATGTATCAGCAGTATTAACTTATCGCCGTATTTGGATTTATTTAATCCCAAAATTTAAAATAAAAAAAAATGCCCAAGTTATTTATGTTTTTTTCATTATTGGGCTTGTATAGGGTTGGCCCAAACCCATCACTAGTAGGGTTATATTTTACTATTTATATGGTTTTCACATTGTAATTTAGAGAGACGATGGATGAACGAAAATTGAATCTCGGCTTGTTCCCAACGTTTTCCTCCCCTATTTCTTCCATTTCCCTTGACTTGTTAAATTCTCATTTTACCCCACTTATTTACGTGATCGAATTTTTTACTAGTATTTGACCTCTGGTTTGTTATTTACATGTATCAACAGTATTAACTTGACGTATTTGGATTTATTTAATCCCAAGATTTAAAATAAAAAAAAGTGCCCAAATTATTATTTTCTGTTGCTTGCACTTTTTGTTCATTGATATCTTCGTTGCCCATCATTTAGCTGCGTAGTGGTCGTCTTGTCACTTCTAGTTTAAGTACTTTAATCATAGATCCCTCGCAATTTGATGCACTCACCCGACAAATAGCAGGAATCCAAACCCAAATGACTGCTACTCTTGAAAAGAGTAGGGGCATCGCTACTAGTCTGAACAATTTTAAACAAATTCCTCATTCGACTCATGTTGATAATTTTAAATTGTCCTATAATAGACAATATCGTTGTCACTAAGGTGATCAAAAGTATTTTCAATACGACCGTAGAGATGGGGATGGGGATTGGGTTCGTGAGCGAGAACGAGGCTGTGGCCGTCAAAGTATTCATTCTTTTCCACGTCATAATGAGCGTTTCTTTAGAAACAATAAAGTAAATGCTCCTACTTTCGATGGTTGCTTAGGTTTTGAAGTTTGTACTCAATGGACCGCCCTTAAACAAGGGAATCAGTTAGTGATCGAGTATATTACTCAATTTGAGCAATTTCGAATGAAATGTCATGCTATTAAGGATGAGGCCCTGACTTTGAGTAAATTTAGACAAGGTTTAAGAGATGATCTTAGACGTGAGTTTTTTCTTCGAGGTGCCACCACTTTTTATCACGCTTACTCTTTAACCCGAGATTATAAGTTGATTATTGGTACACCATATGAAAAGCATGGGACAACCATACATCCATCTCATTAGCCCCGCTTCCTCTTAAGTTTAGCAGGAGATCTTCCCCGTCTAATGTTCCTAGTGTATTAAAAAATAAGGGTACAATTTCTNTCAACTGTAAGAACTTTGGCCACACCTCTTCCAAATGTCCTTGTCGAGCCTTAGTCATTGAAGAACGAAAGAATATAATAGATGAGCTGTTAGAAGATTAAGTCTATGAACCTAAACTTGAAGAATTTGATGTCTTAGATGATAGTGAGAACACCTCCTTAGGTAGTCTTCGACCTGCCTGATTCTGATTGTCCATGGATTCTCAGAAAGAAACTTATGTGATCCAAATTCATTGGAACTTTATAGGAGTCAACAAGATCTTCCTACGCCCAAGTCACCATGGTCAGATCATATTATTGGGGATAATTTGCAACTGGCGTTGGCATCATTTGTTGAGTTTCGATATTTGGTTGTTACGAAAGATCGCTCCCGTAGTTGAAGTTTATCTACTCGACAAGGTCGAGTTTTCTCCCACCCAAGGAGAGTTGATGCGGACATCATTTTTATATTATTGGATTTTTCATTATTTATGTTTTTTTTTTATTATTCGGCAGTATTATTGGGTTGGCTCAAACCCATCACTAGTAGGGTTATGTTTTACTATTTATATGATTTTCACATTGTAATTTAGAGAGACGATAGATGAATGAAAATTGAATCTCTGGTTGTTGCCAACGTTTTCCTCCCCTACTTCTTCCCTTTCCCTGGTTTATTCTCCGGTTTTCTCCCTCCTTCTCTCCGGTTCTTCCCCCTCTCTTGCTGCCTTCTCCTTTATCCTACATCAGACACCCTGCTGACCTTACCAGGAAGGTTGATCTGTGGTCGAGCGAATGAGTTTACAATGACATTAGACTCCACAATTTAGTAAAGGATTGAATGAGAGCTCTACCTCAATAACAATGTCAATGCCGAGCTCAGCCCAAGGAAGTTTGAGAGGGTCCCTATTAGAGACAACCTTTATGGGCTTTCCATCGACGCTGATGGTTTCATTGTCAACTACTCTAACATCTGCCTTGAATGTGCCAAGCATTGAGTCGTACTTCAACAAGTGAGTTGCCTGCATTAATATGCATTTCATGAAGTCGAAAAATCAAAGTTTTTAACCCTTAATTTGCTAAAGGACTAAAAGGGCCACTATAATGGCTTACAAGAAAACCATGCTAAACTCACGTTTTTTACGCCGCCACTGTCATTAACGACAACCACCTCGAGTGGTGAGTCTTTGCGGCCATGCCAGCAGCGAAGGAAGTTCCTGCCAATGCGTCCAAAACCATTGATGGCAACCTTCAATTTGGCCACAGTTTGTCCCTTGACAGGGATTGATCCTGTAGTCTATTGTTAGACAGAAACAACTGATTACAGCGGATACAGTGATAGGAAAGAAGTATGCATCAACTTAATCACTCTACCATCAGTCAGTGTTTTTAACTAGAGATGACCACCTTAATGTCATTCCTAATAGACTTATCATACAGTTGTTGAAAGAATAGCAGAATTGTAACTACTATGTGAATTATTTAAACAGGGATAAAAATAATACCGTTGGAGAGAGTTGGGCTGCCACTGCATCAAAAAAGGAAGCCTCCCTAACATTCTTGGCTAAGGTCACACAGCCACTGGACCTAAGACCACAGTATTCAGCCACTTCCAGCTTCTACGCAGCCAGAAAGAAACAAATTAAAACAGAAACTACTTGGATTCAGTATTAAACAGACTAAAACTCGGTCCATGGTGTTACGGAGTAAGCCCTAGTGCCTTCCTATATGAGTAATAATGAACTCAAACAAGATCAGAGAACAAGCGAAGCATACAAACATTTATAGTAGTTCAGTTTATCCTTAAGTTGAAAAGTAATCACTTCATCAATGCAGGTTTTTGCTATAACGAGGAAGATTACAAGGTAATCTTACGCCTCTTAAAATCCTTTTATGTAGTAGGAATATTAAGGTGACTTAATAATACGATCAGACATCCAATTATAGATTAGCCATACAGTATTATTAGGTTTCACATAGTGTAACGCATCATTAACATGCATTGCAAAAAGGTGAAGGAAGATGACCTTAGAGAAGCATTGTGTAGGAAACGAATGGGAGGTCTTGGAAGGAAGCCTGGTGCTAGTTGGGATTCTTGAAGAAGCCAAAGCTGCGTGGGAAGCCATGACTGCAGCAACTGAAACAAACTACAAGAACAGCTTCTTAGATATATATGGTTTTTCACTATTCAAGAAAATCTAAATTTGTAAAGGAATTCTGGTTGTAATAGAGTTAAAATAATGAGTGGTTAGGATTGTATTTGAAGATTAATATCAGATAAGATCATGTTTTTCTCTACACCATAAAAATCTGAAGCACAGATTATTCAACCCATTTTTGTTTTATATTTCTTGCAAGTTTCCTTTCAAGTGGTGTCAAAGGGGCCCGGCTGCCCGGGTCGTCCAAGCCTGCAAAAAGCCCGATGCTGGCGGTCTGGCCTGTATGTGAACTGTTCCGGACTTGGCACTATGGCCTTCAAGAGCATAATAAATAATAATTGGATGAGAAAAATTAGCACAGTGATCAACTCGGCTCACCTTGGCACAAGCCTGTGGGTCCAGAGAAATGGGATGCGTCAGGCATGGCGGGGCCTTTCCAGACTCGTAGGCAGGCCATTCCCAAGAGGGAGAGACAGCAGGGCAGGGCGGGGCGGGTACGATGGAGTAACTAAAGGTATATTAGCATTAGCTGCATTACTACGTAAAGGAAGGGTCGTATTGAATTTTGCCTCTCATTTTTTCCCCAAAGGGAGGCCTTCGTATTCTATCTTTAACTCGATCGTTCATAAACAATTTTGTCTTACACATTGGACTCTTCGGCGAAAAAGATTTACAGGTCAACAAAGAATCTCAAATCTGGAACTGAAACAAATCAACATTGAATAGACCAACAAACTTCAAACCTTATTAATGTGTTCCATTCTATGTTTCATAGAAATGAAGAAATGAATAATAAGTTGAATTATCATTATGCAGATCCACATCAACTGATAACAGCCAAAAACTCTACTATAAAAGCAAAGAAGAACATCTTCAAATTACAGCCTCATTGTTATCTGATTTAAACAGAGTATAAGACGACAAGCAGAGTTCCAAAGAGAACAACTCAACAGTCTTATATGAGAGCTTCCATATCATCTGCGTTCACAGCTGCTCCATTTGGAGGTTCGTCAGATCGCAACTGATTGGACATGTTGTCTATGGCTGAGTTTAGCTGTTCGATCTTCTCAGCTAGTTTCTTGCGTTGCCTCTGCGTACAGGATAGCATGCAAATGAGTCAAAATCGATGGATGGTATGTAAAACAGGCTACCACAGGTTATGTTAAAGGCAATGATGCAACAAACAATGCTATTATAGGTAATGCAGCTGAAAAAGAACATGTTTGGCAATCTTTAAAAAAATTAAAAGTTAGGTTTAAGTAACTTTTTTCGAAACATGTTTGAATATACTTTTTTCTTACTCGTGAGAAAAATGAGTTGCTTATTTTGAAAGTAACTCTTACCTTCAACTTATTTTCGACTTCGACTAATAGGAAAAATATTTATTTTAAAACCTAATTAAGTAGGCTAACATGTTGTGCTAGCTCATAATGTAATTAGTTCATGAAATAAGTTAAGTCAGCCTTCCTTCTAGTTTCAGCTGCAGGAAATTTGTGGGCGATTATATTCAACTTTTATAAAAATTTCTTATTATCTTTGACAGTTTCAACAAATTTATTAAATATTTAAATAAATAGCTACTGCAATGTTTGCATTAATCAAAGCTGGCTAGCAGTAGAATTTCTTTGGTAGCTAAATAATGTTATGAATTAATTATTATGTGAGTTTTCAATTTCATTACTTAATCCTTTTTCAGAAAGTTTCAAAAGCCATACACTACAATTGAAAATGGAAGGTTATAGTTTCAGAACTCCTTTATTCATAGTTCAGTTTTCCCCTATAATTATCTATCTATTTAGTGGGATGTCTCTGTGTGTGTAGGTTGGGGAGTTGGTGGTTTTTAACACTTTCTTTTAACAGCTTCTAAATTCATATGCCTTTATACAGCATCATTCGAGGAAACTTCATGCCTTAAGTATGTTATGGTTCTTAGGACAACATGAACTTAAACTACGATATTTGTATCTAGCTCAAGTCTCAGCTGGTGAGAAAAATATTTCATTTTCCTTCAACAGAAACATAAGTAGATGAATCACTCAGGTTACCAGGATTGAATTCGACCACAAGCTTCCATCAGAAGAGAACAGTGAACAAGAGGAAAGAGGGATCCTGATTACAAAAGGACTTCACAAAAAAAGAAAAAACACTTACCTCCAAAGTTTTTTCTTCATCATAGATAAATTTGGGCAATTTTCTCATGAGATCCTTTTTGTCAGCAGTAGCACCAGCTAAGGCCTTGCTAATCTGTGAAAGACAGGGGAGAGCAGTTATATATAATTTCACCCAGCAATCGTTTATCTTATAGCTGCAGATTAATTCAATGAATTGTTGATAAATTCCATGGATGTTCCAATGAAATAATGTGTTTGTTATAGAATAACCCCTCAGACGAAGGCAAATCCAGGGAGGTGATGAGTAGGAGAAATGGCAGGATTTCAAGCCCAATTAAGAAAGGACCATTGAAAATTTCTAGCTATGAATTGTTAGCTTCCTTCTCCTAGATGCAGTATGCAAGCATGCATCAACACGTTAAGATCTTACTATCACAAATAGAAATATCTATCAGGAATTCAGGATAAATTGTACGTGTTGTCCCCAACATACACCCCTATTTACATTTTAATCCCTAACCTGTTGTTTTTTTTGCCTTATTTTTCTTTTTGTCATTAAACTCCTTACTCTCAGTAAGGGGTATTTATGCCTAAAAATGAAACATTTAGGAGCTTAATGCCAAGAAAGAAATGTCAAAGATAGAAAAGAGCAAATGATGGTATACGTTGGGACGACGATAGGTGCAATTTATTCTAATTACAATAAATGTGCATTTGATTGTCAATATTTTCCTTGGTAAATGTGTTTTTTCTACCTAATTTCCTACTTTTGTGCTGTTTGACTGACAATTCTTTTCGCGGAAAATATTTTCCAACTTTTAGTCACGTGACCATATTTTCTTTGAAAACATGGAAAATATTTTTTTTAGGTAGAGGGGAATTTTATTTTCTAGGTAATTTTCTCTCTCTCTCTCTCTCTCTCTCTCAATAAAAAATGAACAAGTACAATATTTTTCAGGTTGAAAACTAAATCAATCAAACACATTTAATTAATAATTTTCATACAATTAAGTACTAGGCAAATGAATTGCCAGAATCATTTTCTTTCCCTGCAAATTCCACGCTCACGGTTAAAAGCACCCTAAGTTTCCTAGATACAGAGTAAGAAGAAAATGCATAGTAGAGAAAGTTGTAGCAGCCGTGCAAAGATAAATGCACCCATTTATAGTTGTTTGATTATAATCACCTGTGGTGCATACACACAACTTAGTGTGCCAACAATTAATCCCCCTAAAACAAAGCCACCGACAAAGATGCTTCCACTGCTTGGCCTATCACTGATAATAAACATAAAAGGTAAGGAGATATCTTTAGAACTTCTCTTGATATACATTTAAAAATGAAAAAATGCAAATTGTGCTCTTTCTTCTCATTATTTGATGCTGTTTTCACTTTGATCCTGGTGCTTTCATTCGAAAGCTCGATGGTCCACGGAAAAATAAGAAAGCTAGCAGCAGGTCTACATTCTGAGAAATTGAATTTCAAGTCTAAAATATTAACAAAATGTTACTCGGCAACCAATAGAACCCCTTAATACCTCGTATACTTAGGCAAGTCAACTGATAACATCATAACAACAAAGAAGGTAAATAAACAAGCTGATGATGACACATACCTGTAACTTGCTTGAAGAGTGAGTTTCCTTTTCGGGGCAGATGATTTCCTTGTGTCTTTCAAACCGAAGGACGAGTTTTTGGGACCCATAATAGTTGCATGGTGGTCCACTGACTTTAAAGAAGAACCTAGTACAAGATACAAAGTTACAGGATTCAGAACAAATTAAACATGATTACTGCATTAGTTTTCTGGAGTTCAACTGAAGATTTTGAATAATATCCTTTGTGTCGTGTATTAATGTCTGCTGGAGCGCATAACTCTATAGTGGCTTAAACATATCCTCCAAAATGCTAAATACGTTGTTGAATTCGCACTTTAACCTTAAAATTTAGTTACAAGCTGAAGAATAAATGTCTCAGAATAATCAAGTTAAGGTTTTTTGAGCTTCAGGTTTTTCAAAGAGAAGAAAAATGGAAACTTAAGGGCAGCCTATTTGGGAGCATTTTAAAATTCTTTGTTAAATTCAAAAATATACATTAGAAGAAATAGGGAAGATATCTCTTCACAGGCTAAAAAGATAGATAAAGAGTGTTAAGAAAGTCCATCCAAGAGGTGACATAATTGGGAATTGACTGATTGCTCAAAAACTGAAGAAACAAAATAAGATGCTCCTAATTGTACGAAAAGGATTCTCTATACTTTCAATGTCTTCTCTATTCCCACCCCCACCCCTCTCACACACACACCATATTAGATGATGAGGACTTAAGCTCCCAATATTGCCATCTTTAAGCTTGTCATCCCCCCAGCACTGCAATACAATGATAATAACAGAAAGTGCTACATTCCTCCACAGCCTCCTAAAGTACGGCCAGCCTTACCATTCTCCAATGAGAACATATCTGCCAAACCATCCTATCTATGCACACTGTACAGAAATTCAGAAAAACTTGGGAACTCTTCACCTAAATTGCTCTCGATTATGCTCCCAAAAATTTACCCTTGCACCACCTCCAAACAAGAAATCACTCCTAATTTTCATAATTCTTCCCAAGAACCCAACCCCAGAGGATTATGGAAAATTCGTCGTGAGCTTCACTCACGTCTGTACTTGCCCACCAAAGGATTCTTGCACAAAGCATCCTGCTCTACTGGAATCTTATATCCATTTTCCCAGAAAATCTTGATTAAATATCCAAGGATTCTGATTCTCAACCTCGACATTTGACAGACTTTTGGATTTGTTCTCAATTCACAAAATTATACTTTTCCATTTTGATAAATAGTTGCCCTAATATTTTGCCAATAGAGGAAGGCACTGCAAACATGAACATAAAATAAGAAAGAGGCAAGCTGGATAAGCTGCTCTTGATTTATGCATCCCGTGAAAAATGTTGTGGGTGGATTCTCTCAGATTGTTATTACTTCCTTATTGGAGTTCCCAAAAGCAGCATATCCCGAATCTAGTAAATTCTCACTACAAAGCCATCCAGATCCTATTCACTAGAACTGGAGGTTTGACAAATTTAATGGTATGCAAGAACATTATTTTATTTTTCATAATAATTCCTCCAAATCTTTACCAGTTAGCCTCCAAGACTCCAAGTAACTAAAATGTTCTGCTTCCGGTAATAAATGCTTAGTCCATTTCTTTAAGTAGATCAATTGAGATCCTCTCCCCCACTAGAAAAAGGAAGTTAGTGTCAGAT
>CAIGRF010079619.1:0-10011 GCA_903798235.1 Fraxinus ornus | reverse complement strand
GGTGGATTCCGAGAGTGGTGAGTTATTCTAGCCCTGTATCCCTTGTCGGACTCCCTTGGGTGGTGATAATCTGTATCCCGCGGTGTTTGCTTGGGTTGTAAACTATTTTATACCCTTTAATTGGATTTCTTCATTCTTCATTCTTTCAACCTGGTATCAAATGTGGCTACTTGTAGAACTACTGATGCTTTGTATGATTTTTTTTGTTATGAATTATATTTGCGCTCTGATTCTTCACAACTTGTTTTCCCTTTTCCACAATTAATGTTATGGATCTAAAGTGGGAAATATTTGTTTTCCATTTTCCGCCTCCTATTCTTGATTACTAACTAGCTATTACTTTTTTTAAGTTCTGTCACTTTTTTTTAGTTTCGGTCACTTTTTATAGTGTTTGTTACTATTTTCTATTACTTTTTTGACTAACAAAATCATTTTTTTATAAAAGTGAGATTGTGTCACGATGTCACTTACTTAATTTTATGCATTACCATCTAAGGATATCAAAGTTGCTCGTCAATTTTATAAAAGTGACATTGTGTCACTTTTTTAGTTTTTTGTCACCTTTTAAGTTTTTGTCACTTTTTAAGAAAAAAATGAAATAATATATCATATTTTTCTAAAATAATCAGCATGTGCATGGACGTGCTAATTATTTTAAGAACATGATTACAGTGCTGTACAAATGGATGATGCTATTTTGGTATTTTGTCACTTTTTTGAGTTTGCCTCACTTTTTTAGAGTCACTTTTTTTTTTTTAGTTTTGTCACTTTTTTTTTTAATGTCACTTTTTTTGAAAAAGTAAAAAAGTGACAATTTTTATAAAAATGTGACATTGTGTCACTTTTTTATTTTACGCAGTATTTTTTACTTCCTAATAACTTTTCATATAATTTTTCAAAACATCCCTAATTTTAAGGGTATTTTTGTAAGTACTCATTTAATTAATCTGATTAATTAAATATTGGACTGAGTTAAGTTTAAGAGATGGTCCAACCCGATTGGACTTATATTAAATATTAATAGGCTATTAGGGTTTGAAAACTGTAATGAATAATTATTTTTGTTAGCACGAGAAAAGAAAATCATTGCCGTCATTCTTGTTCTTTGTGTGGATTACAATTGGATGCTAGACAATTGGACAACTTGGATTGCAGATCGTGATCATTTGAGTTCGAAAATCAGCAAAAGAGTTTGCAGAATTCATCAAAGGTATATATTTTAAACACTGTTTATAACTAAATACAAAGTGGATCCTTGTTTGGGAATTGAAAATATTTTACTTTCCGCTGCGCATAATTAAATAGATTCCCAACAGACATGACGTACTCCAGACAAACGGGATGTTGATTAGCCCTCTTATCTAGCATGCAACCAACCACAATAATTGGCACCTCAACTGTACAGACATGTGAAAAATGCACTAAATTGGGTAACATAAATGGAAAGACAACTGAACGTTAATGCCAATTGTAGAGAGGTAATTAGCTCTACAATTAAAACGTGCTTATCCGATTCTCGCAATCTCGAATAATAATCAAATTAATAACTACTTGAGAAACAATAACAGAACTTTAATCTATTCAACTCATATACAGACCTCTAATCGTCGAAGATCAAGAAGCCAGTAAGGACTCAACTGATAAAGAGTTTCAGATCTATCACATGCATAAGTTAGAACAATGATGCACATCCCGATTATCAAAATCGTATAACTGCAAAAACTCGTGAAACGGTAGACATTTAGTTACCCCATCATGGGACAAATTCGAACTCAATATCATTGAGCGTAAAGAGCATACTTGCAGACTTATTTATTCATACAATAATGCTATTTGTACATAAGGGGGTGACAAAAAGGTGGACAATTGGCATTTTGTCACCCCCTTTGTACGTGTAGCATGACTCTTATTCATAACTAGCCACCCCTCCAATAGGGGGGGTGACAATTGGCATTTTGTCAACCTTTTTGTCACCCCTCTGTACGTGTAGCATGACTCTTATTCATAACCAGCCACCCCTCCAATAGGGGGGTGACAATTGACATTTTGTCAACCTTTTTGTCACCCCTTTTGTACGTGTAGCATGACTCTTATTCATAAGCACATGGACGGGAATCTGTGTTTTCTTTTTTGAAAATTGTCCAATAATGTCGAGGAACATTAAAATTTGTAACTTATTTTTAAAAACGAGTCCTCCAAAAGAGAGAGAGAGAGAGAGAGAGTCTTAAATTTCAAAAATAATCTCTTTTGGAGATACTCTTACAATTCAAAGATCTAATTTTACATGACTCATGGTCTGCCAAAGTGGAGCATGCTCCAATCAAGCATCAACCATGCATGGTGGCAAACATGATCCTTTAAAAGTATCTCCAAGAGATTCTTTATTTTTAAAGAGTATATTCTATCATTTGGAGAGCATCTATAAATTTAGAGAGTTAAAATTTTGAAGTACTCCAACAAGCTCTTTATATTTAACACTTAATTTTACTACTCCCAAAAATAATTATTGTTTGTATTATTTTCCTGCATTAAAACTTGAAATACTTTGAATGCATTTAATTATAGAGAGTGAGTTTGGCTCTCCAAATTTGGAGAGTCAAACCCACTCTCTAAATTAAAATGTTAATTTAAAGAGTCTCTTGGAACATAATTTTAAATGTTAACTCTTTAAAATAAAGAAACATCTCATGTTTAAAGAGTCACTTGGAGATACTTTAATAAAGCAAACATCTCTTTATAAACACATCCTTAAATTTCAAGCAACAAAAAAGACTAGTCTCGTCATAAGCTCGTGTAATTGAATACCATAATAAGTCACAACATCCTTGAGTATAATTTCAAAGGACAAGATTACAACTCAGCAAAGAATGAAAAGAAATTCTCAGACGAGAAAATTCATCGATATACACATCCAATCTTCATGTCTAATAGAAGATCAGTTCCCAATAAACTATCCACCATTATATCAGGCATCATAAATTGCAATCGGCTTCATTCGCTTCCCTTCCAATGGTATCTTCTTTACGAATCAGAAACTCATCATGTAGATGCTTCATCTAAATATAAGATTCTTGAAATGATAGGAGTAGGCCGAATGGGCCTCTGGATTAATAATATCTGTATTGTTAATCAAGTATTGTACTCAACTCGAAATATGAGCATTCCATTCACAACGAAGGTCTTGCTATAGTCGATTATCTTTATATTCCAGGCAAACTAGATATTGTAACTCAAGCCTCTGTCCAACATCCACAGCCTGGAAGGGGAAAGGAAAAATGAGATACAGAAACCTGATATAATTTGTATTCAACCATTTCTACTGAATAAAAATCAAATTTATGAGCATCATCATAGTTTTCAATGAGATGCTCATTAGAGACGAGAGGGTACCAGCTGATTTGAGGGCAGATATATGTGATAGTGACATCACGAAGCAATGTTCCTTACAACTCCAGTTGCGGAAACCTCAGAGATTTGCAGGGATCGTCTTGGGGTTTCAGCTAACGGGTTAACTATAAACCCACGACCACCTTGGAGTCGATGTCTCCTATTCTCCAGCTTAAATCCTTCACGATCTCCATTCTTATCAGGGATGTTACGTGCTCCAGCTAAAGATGTGATTCCATCAGAAATAGAGAATCCAGAGGTTGAAAAACGACCCTCTGTTTTCTTCCAAAGCTTTGAGCTCAAGAATTCTGCACCAGGTAATTTGCAACAAACGGCACCTGCAGCATCACTTTTTGACATCCTTCCAGTTGAGACAGCTAAATCAAATGAAATTTCATCCAAAGCCAGCTCTAGACCATGAACACGTGTCTCCAGAGAACACATCCCGCTGTGAGAACTCCCAATGAATTTCTAGTTTTGGCAATGAAGAAAAGATGTGAGAGTAATGGTTCACAAATTGAAAATTTGGTGAACATTTAATCAGCAGGGAATTGTTGCCAGATACAAGTAGAGGGGCAAACAAATGTTAAATCCAGACTAATAAGAATATCATCCTAGGGCCAGGATTCAGTTGACTAAAAAATGTTCCAGAGTAATAAGGATATCATCCTAGACCATAGAGCTCGATATTTCTTGTACACATTTTAGGATAGAAATACCCAATTCACTGGTAATTGGTCAAATCCATAAAAAGTTAAATTCATGAATAAACAATAAATTTGAATACTAGAGTCAGCTTAGATTTCAATATATTCCTAATCATCAATCATTCTACTAAAAAATACAGTCAAAGACGTTCATATAACACCAAAAACTTCAAGTCATCAATTGAAAACAGAATGTGAATTGTCTGGAAATTCAAATCTTCATGCCTTGCTTGGATCTAGGATTTGTGAGAAAAACAAGCAAAAACACTCGTCAATCATTTTCACAGGTTCCTTCATTAGGTGTAATAACAGGAAATTAAATTCGTGAAAGATGTATAAATATTTTCTTAATTTGGCAAAATCTGATGAGGTCCTTCCCAGTCTTCAAGAGTTCCCACCCCAATGTCAAGCAAAAGGATGCCTCCTCCCAACCACAAATGAGCTACCTAGTATAGACCACGGCTCAAGCGTCCATATAAAACTATGAAGCACGGACACGGACACGTGTGTTTGGCACGACATGTGTCGGACAAGCCAACACACGAATTTTCAAAAAAAGTACTGACACGACACGTCGTCGACACATTGATTAAACTCTTTAACATTCTTCATTTATATAATATAAATTTAATTTTATACTTGCTATTAGTTTCTGGTCGAAATTTTTTAAATATAAGTACCTATTTGTTATTAAATAATAATTTTGAATTAAAAATATATAATATTTCTGACAAAGAAAAAATGACCATGACGGAGTGTACGATACGCGTCAAACACAGACACACTGTTCTAGTTGAAGCATCAATGCTACAGAGATCTGAAATCTATGCAATTCAACTTTGATCGGCACTAGCCATCAAAATGTTGCCGTTGTTTCTAGAGATTATCTCAAGGTAATTTATTTTATCCAATACAACTTATTAACTGAGAAGAGGATTGGAAAAATTGACGGCATTGATCTCAAGTTCTTTACCACTTCAAAATTTATGATTTCATCAGGGACGAGCTTTTAGTTTTTCAGTAGAAAAGAAGAAACTCATTGATTTGTTCTTTACATTTTCTCCTTATACTTGTTCTTTACCTTGCTAAGCAGCTACTACATTAGATAAGACTGGAAAGTAAAGATATACAAATATCTATGATTAATGTCCTAATAACAACAATATCATTGCAAGTCAGCACATTAAAAACAAATGGAAAAAGTTAGTACATGTAGAAGCTAAATACCTGAAGAATGTCTAACAAATTGGATTGCTGGTTTTCAATTTGCACAAGCTGCTTTCGGATGTGAGAAAGGTCCCCACACTCTCTGTGGTTTCTACACGGATCTCCAGCTTCATTAACGGTGACAAAACTTTCATGGTCACATGGCACCACACGAGACCCAGCCTTTAAAATGCCAAGTTTCTGCTTCTTTTCATCCGAGTTCTCATTGAAAAGGGCACGTTTTATTTCTGGCTTGGTAAATTTATTTCTTTCCTCCTCAACGGTTTTCAACACTCTCTCAACTCTAGTCAAAGGATTATCCTCCGAAACTGCTATACCGGAAGAATCACCAGCAATTTGAACTTTCCAATCATAAGGCTTCTTGGGGTCCAACTTCCTAAACATAGCAGGACCATTTTTTCTGTTATTACCACCAAGAGGACTTCTTTTCCTGACTGTAGTTGCAGAAGGGCCATCAACTGATGGTGTTCTGCCAACTGAGTTATCAGAAGGGACTCTTTTCCTTACTACAGGAACAGTTGAGCTAACTGTGCAAGAAGTTTTGGTGCCAGGTGGATAACGTCCCTCGCTAGGACTTTCTGTAGCCAAAGCAAAAAAATTAACCATTGAAAATCTTGAGAACAAATATAAAAGGATCAGTGGGAAAAATGTTGCTCCTGTCGTAAAATAAATAGCAGAAGAAAAATGAGCCAACAGTAGTTAAAAAGAAGTGCAAATAGTATTTGAATGAAACTCCAAATGAATATGAATAACTGAATTACCGGCTGAAGTCGCATACAGAATAAAAAATATCAGAATCAAACCAAAAGAAGGACAGAACAAGCAATTTGAATCAATATATCATAATCAACCCAAAAGAAGGAAAGAGTAATCAATTTGAATAACTGAAGAAATCAAGAATTGAAATTCCCCACTTGTCAATTAAATAGAGTACATTAAACAAAGAAAGATGAACAAATCATATCAAGACTATAATTTGGAATTAAAAACAGTTTACTTGTGCTCAACTCAGTGCCGATAAACCTGTATAGAAGAATTATAATTTGACCCACTATTTATTGAAATTAAGTAAATAATCAGATAGAAAAAATTAATTAGCTTAAATTCAAATTGTATGTTATAAAAAATTTGCTGCAAAGTCAGATCATGAATTTGATCTGTCAAATCTGAAAAAATAAAATTAGCAAGAGAATAATCAGATCAAATACGCATGAAAGAACATAATTAAACCATATACCTTTAGATGACGCCTGGGATTCAGTAGACTGTGAGACTTCATCTGATAGATCAGGAATCTCCTTCCAAGCATCTATCATCTGATTCATTGTCTCCCTCACTGCCTTTACCTAAACAAATCAACACAAATTACATCAATAATTCTATATACAGATAATTCTACGTTTGAAACTCAGATTATTAGTAGTAAGATGTCAAACAGATTTTAAATAGATCCAATTCAACATCAGACCTTGTCAAATCTCTTTGCCTCGAAGGTCTTCAAACAAGAACTTTTATATTCAGATAGAGCATATTTCTCCACCCCCGCGATCTTCATCAACGTCTCTGCAGCTGCCTTCCTCGCAGCCCAATCCTCACCACTCAAGAACTCCACCAAACACATCACTAAATTCTTAATCAGGTTCTTTCCACCACCACTTAACACACCATTCAGTTCCACCACGCTCCCCATCAGCCTCAACAATGCGGTTTTTGCCTTGAAACTCTCGCATTTCGCCAACTTCTCGAACCTCGGCAACAGGCGTCTCAAGCAACCGGAATCCGGATTTTGTGATCCTTCGATTATTGATACCAAACAGAGAGCAGCGCCAGTCTGAGTATTAGAGTCCTGCTCTCTGAATAGAGATTCAAGGAATGGCTTAGTAATGGAAGCAAAAGATGGTGCTGTGAGATGTGAGGAGAGGGAGAGGGAAGCAGATACGCAGGCAGCGCGGACGGAAGAATCCGGATCCCTGAGTCGGCGGACGATAGCGGAAAGGAGTTTGGAAAGGTGTGGAGAGAGAGAGTTTCCGTAGTGCTCGGAGAGCACCGAAATGAGACGGAGACACTGGCGGCGGACAGGAGACTTATCCGACGAGTCGGTGGCGGAGATGGAGGAGAGAAACGGCGGAAGTGAGTCGGTGGAGATAGATCTCGCAATAGATTCCAACTCCGACGCGGCGGCGGCATGCGTATCCCGGTCGGAAAGCTTGTGGAGGCACGTAAGCACACGGTGCTTCAGGTCACGTGCTTTAGCCTGACTCTGCTGCTTGGAGTTAGAAGCCGACATTTTATAACAAAATATATATACACGCACGTTAAATGAGTCGCTATAGGAACTTAAGTTCGAGTGTCTATGGGTGGTTTGGATGGTGGCGCCGCCGGAATCTCAGGCTGCATTGCGGTGGTTTAGGGCGGTGGGGGTGTCAGAGGCTTTAAAGGCTTGTTTGCCTTTTATCTGTCTGCTGCTTATAAAGAGGTAGGTACTGGTACATGCCATTGGGAAAGTCATGTAAAGAAAGCCGTTAATTACTGGAAATGACGATACGACTGCGTTTGATCAGACGAAGGATATATCCGACGACGTATTGGAATGTTTAGCGCGCCATGTACTATTTTCCCTCTTCGCTGCTAGTAATACATTGAGTTAATTTAACCGATTGCAACTTTAAAGGATTGTATTTAATTGAGATTTTTAATGATTTTTTGAAATTTGAAAAGTTTAGAGGTATTAAAAATAGACTTTTCGAGACTATCTAAAAGTATTGGTGTATTCAATTGAGATTTTTATAAATTTTCAAAAAATCTCTAAAAACGGTTATGTATTCAATTAAAACTTTTTAATAGTGGGGGCATTCAAATTTTTGTGATTTTTAGATAATTTTATAAAAATCTCAATGGTACTAATTTTTAAGCATAAAGTACTAAAACAAAATCTTAAAATTTGTCTCATTAATCACAAAATTTTAGGAGACTTTCACAAAAAAAAAATAAAGAAATTAATATGTATGTTTTTAACATTTCTCTTTTCTTTTCTCACATTAGACTTATTATTAAAATTTATTTGTTTGTATTGATTATGCCCCTGTTTGACACACATTTTTTTAAAATGCATTTTTTAAAATTCATTTTAAACAACAAATTTTTCAATAAAATAATATTTTCTCACATCAATAAATTTTTCTTACTTTTAATCATATATTTCTCATAATATCACTATTTAAAATACATTTTTTTTCTTAATAATATCCATCAAACACACCTTATATCAACTAATTATCATTCACATCATTTAATTAATATTAATTAAAATTTTACAATCACATTCACGTTTAATTCTCAATTAATTAACATCTATATTCACATTCACATTCATTTAATTAATATTAATTAGAATTTTACATTCAAGAACGCAGTTCGTAATTCACGTCAATGTATGCTAATTAGTATCTAGTTTCACTTAATTGAAAATTAAATTATATTCATTTAATGCAAATGATTTAACATTTATTGTCACGTATATATTTATTGATATTAATTCTAAATTAATTAACATTCACATAAATTTAAATATCGTATTTGTTGTTCGTCTTCATTTATGAATTAAATTTTAATTCTAATATTTACATTCTTGTATGCATTTTACTATTTACGTATATGTATAATAATTAATATTTATTTTCAAGAACTTGTATTTCGTTCATATTTATATCAAAAGGATAAATAGAAGATCAAATATTACTTTCGCGTCGCTTTTTTCATAATCAAGTCTGACTACTATCAAAATTAGCATGTTTTTATATTGTTTTGCTACATTACATGACAGGTTACCCTATGCTGGCATTATTACTAGATTTCACTTTTCAGATACTTGGGTAGGAAATAATAAATATACAGTGGTCCTCAAGTTTAATGAGGGGAAAAAAAAAATTAGGAATGGCCGATCTCGTCCCATCAAGCACGACAAAATTAAAATATTTTAATTTATCATTTCATTTATTTAGTCAATGTTTGGTAAAAATTAAAATCTAAATTAAAGTAAATAATTCATTTTGATCACACATTTTATGGGACCCGTAATTTTTAATCACACATTTCATCAACTTTTATCAAAATCTATTAAAAATATTCCCATCGAACTTATTTTTATTCTTCTGAAAAAATAATCAGCACGGGTTCACGATAAGATCGGGTATTTACCATTAGGAAAAAGCATCGATAGTGATTAATTAGAGAGGGAAGGACAGTTAATACCGTTAATAGCGCCCTAAGTAATGATGTGAAAGTGGTAGGGTGGTAGGGAGTATTATGCAAGAAACTGTTATTGCAATCATGCTGTTTATTTTCTTATTATTGCTTTAGGAAGAATCCAACCCGTGATTAAGATTTTGTTTGCTTATTAAGAAAACAAAAGGCATCTCTTACTTGGCCAGGTAGGATCGAGAGATGAATTAGGCCCTGTTTGTTTCAGATTAAAATCATATTTTAATTTAAGTCAAAGTCAAATAATCAATATTGACCACATCTTTCATGGGTCACGCAGCTTTTCAACCAAACATTTCAAAAACTCCTATCACAATCTACTAAAAATCTAATTTTAATCCCCACCAAACACCCTCTTAATTTATATTTTTCAAACTAAGATATATAGGATATTTGTTGAATTGTACATTGTAAATTTATTTGGTTCAAC
>CAIGRF010079578.1:10844-23118 GCA_903798235.1 Fraxinus ornus | reverse complement strand
CATGCATGCACACGTGGAGAGAGCCTATATGCTACACATGATTATACCCTTCCAAAGTGCAACCATATTTAAAGTAGGTTTTATTTTCAACCACTTCCTATGTGGGACAAACATTTCTAGTTTTCCCACCAACACAAACTCTTTTTAATTGGCATACTTTGAACTTCAATTTCTTATTCACCCGAGTATCAATTTTGACATGTAAATACATGATTTCGATGTACTCACTTAGAAGAACACAAATCAATCTTTATCTTCCAAAATAGCCAAACGTGTCCCACTCAAGACTCATGCCAGTGTCATTCAAAACTCATGCCAAAGTTAGCCACATACTCATTTTTTTCCAACAAATCTAATGCACGAGGATGTTGGATACCTCGTTAAGTTTTACATTTGGTAGCATATGAATCTAGAATCTACTTGTTGCTCACCTACTAGGCTGCTGGCATTGAATCTGGGTCTTTCTAAAGGCAAGTATCAACAAATAAATAGAACGACAGAAAAATCTGTGTTGACAAGGATTGAGATGGAAGTGAGCAGCGTGATATATTTTTATTTTTATTTTATATGTGGTAGCTCCCTATGTATTTATGTCTCTTTAATCTTAAAGATTGGTTTTCTTAATTGAGCACTCTAAGCCCCTCATCAAGATGAAAATTATTTCTTATTCACTAAACCTTGACAATTCCAGATTCATCAAATGTATAAGGTTTTACAATTTGTGGGCACTGTCTTTCCACGATAAAGTGTTATGCAGCGTTTCTTTCTTTACGAAACAAATTATTTCGCACATTATTATGAATGGTGTTGTACCAACTTGGTATTGATTATGGTATATTTTTCGTAAATGTAGGATATCTGAAAATTATTTCATCCGAAAATGACAATCCGAATGATAAAATCTAGTAGAAGGAACTGACATTAATGTGCCTAGTGTTGGAATGAAGTTTAAATATGAAAATGATGTATTTGAATTTTACAAGATCTACACATACTAACTCGGTTTTTCTGTGAGAGAGAAATCCGAAGAAAGGTGATGACGAGGTTGTACGTTATATAGCTTTTCCTGTAGTTGGGAAGGCCATCAAACTGTGGTACAAGTTCTTGTTTGAAGTCTCAACCAACCATGCGACTAGGTGTAAAGTGAGATTGACAGCATGTTTCAAACTTTGTGGAACATTGCATATTAACACTGTCCATCTCGAGCACAATCACAGAACAAGATCATCCAAATCAAGGCTATATCGATGCAATGGCGAAATCAGTGCAACGGTAAAAGACAGCTTGAAATAAGTGGCATTGTTGGTATTCCATTGCACAAGAGTTTTAATTCATCTGTAGTTGAAGCGAAGGTTATGACAAGATGGCCATGTGTTGAGAAAGATTGTTCATTAACAAAGTGCGGCGATTTGCTAAAGGAGACATTGTTGAAATACAAGCGTATTTTTCGAAGATGCAAATAAGTAGTCCTAGTTTCTATTTTAGTATAGACTTGGATGATGAGCCCATCCGAGGAATATGTTTGGGCAAATAATAGTTGTCAACAAGCCTGTAAGGAATTTGGTGATATAGTTGCGTTTGACATCACGTACTTGACTAACAAGTACAATATGCATTTTGCTCCTTTTGTTGGGGTAAATCATGGACGATGTGATTTGGTTTCAAATGAAGATACAAGGGCTTTTGTATGGCTATTTAAACATGGGCTGAATGTATGTATGATAAAGCTCCAAAGGGAATAATTATGGATCAAAATCGGGCCATGCGAAATGCAATTGAAATTGTCTTTCCAAACACCAAGCATAAATGGTACTTGTGGCATATTTTGAAGAAGTTACCAGAAAAATTCAACAACCACAAACATAAAGTTTCTATTCATTCTGCTATAAATGGGTTGGTGTATGATGTAGAAACTTGTGAGGAATTTGAGAAAGGTTGGAATAAGATGCTTGAATATTATAAATTGCTAGAACATTGTTGGTCGACTGGACTATACAATGAGAGAAGTCGATGGGTACTATGCTTTTCCAAAACTTCATTTTCTCAACGAAGAGAGCACATGAATGCATTTTTCGATGACTGTGTTTATTCGAAAACATCCCTAAAGCAATTTATAGAGAAATATGAGCATGCATTGAGAAGTAAAATTGAGAAAGAGTTTCAAGCTGATTTCAAATCGTTTTCACAAATGGTTCAATGTGCAACAAGGTATGAAATGGAGAACCAATATTCTCCTGTAATTTTTTCCTGGAAAACCAAGACTTGTTTAATGTCATCAAGTGAAATAATAATGCGATTCAGTTTTGATACAGGACTGAACATGTGAAATGGGAATGTATTGCACTACACTACTAATCATGATCAACTAAAGGAAGTCTAATGGGAATGTATTGCACGGAAGGGTTTAAGGTGACAATCACATACATATAAACATCCACTAAAACAATAAAATTGAGAACCAATTACATCAAAATACAATTGAAAACCATTGAAAACCATCACATTACATCCAAGTTCAAGGCTACATCTAATTGACACCTTTCTTTCCTTTCTCGTCGTCTTTTTCCCTTACGAATAGTTATTTTGGTGGAAATCTCCAAGTCATCTTTATCGGCTACAATCGAAGATTTTTTGAAGAAATGTGACAAATCCTCAGTTGGATCTTGAAGCTCAGATGATCCCCGAACAAGCACCAATTGAACAAGCCCCGGTGTCAAACCTAGAATTTCATAAAACGAAGAATCATATGAAAGTGTAATTGAACACCCAATTGATAGAAGAAACATGTGCAATTCCATACATTGGGATTTATGTGAATTGAGCTTTTACGTACATTTTTCAATTTCTAGAATGCAAATTGTGCATATATAGAAGTCCAATTTCTCACAAATACAAATCTAAGCTAACATTAATTCCTACATTAAATCTAGCCTACAATGCATATGTCAAGGTCCCATGATTCTTCTATATTTGTGTAGATCTAGATTGAAGACAAATATACTGAAGTAAATAACATAAATATTGAAATAAACTATAAAATGGATATCAAATTTGAGGGTGTGTTTGAGCCACATTATTTTGGAAGAATGTATTCTGGAATAGTAGATTTATGGAGAATGTGTGGTTGAAAAAGAATGAAAAGTTATTGATGTGTACCAAACAGGGGCTCAAAGGAGATTTTAACTTGTAGGTTTTTAAGAAAATTGTGCAACTATGTCAGCCAGATTTGTGAAGTCGTCATCTTTGCCATTATCCTAGATTAGTTCCTTCAAGATCTTAACCGGCGATTTGAAGGAGATCTTCACCGGTGAAGATTGAATTGAGGGTTTGAAGGAGAGTGATTTCGAATTATTGAGAGAGAGAGAGAGAGAGAGAGTTTGTTTTGAAAATGACCAGATTTGTAAGTGACATTTTTTTTTCAAATTCAAAATACCGCCACGTCAATAGGTTGTAAAAGATTCTTATTACACATAAAGATTTTCAATATTATAACATGTCCAATTAAATTTAATTAAGTAAAATAATATACAACTCGATTAATTGAATTTAGCATATTTTTCAACCTAAAATGATTAATTGATATCAAGAGGGCTAGATAACAATGCTTTGAAAATCGGTCTAGTCATCTTCTCGATATAGCTAAAGAGTCAATTGGTCAAACCGAGATTGAATTGGGGTCGACCCATAAATTAAAATAATTAAATTATTAATTTATGTATAAATTTATAAATAAAATTTCCTATTAAAAGATAAATTCTAAAATCTATTAGGTCAGAAGCTACTTTAAAATGCAGATAGCCAATCTACCTAAAGTTAGAACCCTACCGTTTTTAATTTTATTCTAGGGCTGCTACAGTTTCATTTTCGTCGATTATGTGGTAAAGTACTAATTTCTTCCAGTTTTTCAATGACAGTTTTGTACACTTATTTGGACATTTAAGTTAAGAGTTTTTTTTAGTTATTTTGATGAGTTATAACTTAAGTTAGAGATGAACCAGCAAAAGCTTTCAGATAGTCCATAGGTTAAGGCAACCGTTCCTATGAACACATTTACACTTTTAATCCCATTTTCTCAAAGGTTGTAGAATACCAAACTAAAGAGGTAGTTTGCAAAGTTTTTTGGAAACCCTTAGAAAACTGCAGGTCAATATTCCTTTCATTGACGCAATCCTGCAAATTCCAAACTATTCCAAGTCTCTAAGAGAAATGTTGATTAAAAAGAAGAAGCTACCCAAACATGAGACGGTTGCATTATATGAAGAGTGCAATGCAATCCTCCAACATAAGCTAGCCTAAACTAAAAGATCCAAAGAGTTTCATTCTACCTTTTTTTTTATAGGAGATTCACATTACATTAATGCTTTAATTGTCTTTGGAGTAAGTATTAATTTGATGTCTTTGGACATTTATAAGAAACTAGGATTGGGAGAGCCAAATGAGACATCAATTATGCTACAACTAGCTGATAGGTCAATAAAACACCTTTGGGAGCAGTTGAAGACATGTTCTTAAAGCAGGAGATTTCATATTTCCAACAGATTTTATGGTTCTTGACATTGGAGAGAATCAAGATACGCCAATAATCTTAGGAAGACCATTCCTAGCAACTGGTAGGGCTTTTTGGACATTGAAACATGTGAGATGATCTTAATAGTAGAAGACAAGCAACATAGCTTCAATATGAACACTCTGCTCAAGCAACTAGCATACCTCGAGGAGTTTAAGAGGATCGAGACTGGAGAAAATGATGATTATACAAGTCATCTCTACAAGAAGGGCGTTTGTGGACTGTTAGAGCAATAAAGGATCGGCACAGGAACTTTAAGTACTGGAAAGTCAATGATGAGGCTAAAAATATTTGCAAGTGCAGCCATTGCAATGCCTAGAATTCCACGTTCAAGCTACCCTAAGTAGCCAAAACAATAAAGTCAAGCTAATGACTATAAACAAGCACTTATTGGGAGGTAACTTAATCTTGTACCTTTTTATTTATTGTGTTTTCTTGATACAAGATAGGGATTTTAGTTTCAGGCGTCATCATCCATACATGGAAAAAAACAATGTGAACAGTAACTTTGCGGCCGCAAGCCACGTTGTAACTTGCTTACGTTCCCTATTCCATTTTTCTTTCGTCACTTGAGTTTCTTGTTGATTATGAAATGTTTTGGGCTTAATATTAACTGTTACAAGTTATTTGGTCAGTAATGTTTGATTGTATTCAATTTATAGGAGCATGACATTTCGAAATACTTAAACCCACAATGGACAATGGAAAGAACTCGCTAAGCGGATCACCTAGCTCATGCACTTCATGCTATTCAGTCACCACCTTCGGCTTAATCAAGGAGTCTTTAGTTTTCCCTCTTTACCCCTCTTTTTGCATATGTAGTGCTATATTTTTATACATTGAGGACAATACACGATTCAAGTTTGGGATGGGATATTATCGTCGATTATGTGTATTTTTATTGCTTTTACATGTTTGTTTTGTGTTATATAGAAAAAAAAATATTTACTGTTTTTGTGTGCTTGTGTGGATTAGATGACATTGTCGACAAAGATGTATATATTGGAAATGATGAGAATATTATAGTTTGTGATTGGTTAATATTTATTTAGGTAAAATTTGATCTAACTTGTGTACAATACTATATTTTTTTTTTACATTATGAAAAAGTGTTGTGGTTCATATGTTGGAAGTAGTGGAACTTAGTTGCTAAAATCAAGAAAGACCACTATTACATATGTGGATTTTCTAAGGCCAATAAGTTAAAAATTAGATGAAAATCTTAAGTTAGGGTTTGGTTTTTGAGAATGAGTGTTTAATAAGGGGCATTGCACTAATCATGGTAAATAGAAAAATAAAAAAAAACTATCTCATTGTGAGAAGTATTTTCGTAGTCTTTATAACTCGAGTGATTAAGCCTACAAGAGTATTTGAAACTTGATATCCTATAGTCATTGATTTGGGAGTTATCGGCCAAATCGCTACAAGGATCATTTAGGAAGTTTAATGGAGAGAAGTCCGCACATAAGATTTGATAAAAAGACGTGCTAATACTTTAATTAAGCCATCAATATTTGTTTGAAATAACTAGACCTTTAAGAAAAGATAATTAGCCTAGTTGAGTCGAAGCATAAAAAATATAGGAGAATTCTTAGTTGTTGAAGTGTTTAACTGCTACTAGTGAAACCCATTCAAATTAGAGAGAATAAGGATTAGGATTATTTATTCAGCCTAGGATCACACCTTAGAAAAGTGAGTGGAAATAATAAGTTTGGGAGTGTGTATTGCACGAATGAAGAAAGAGACATTTGACCATAGAGGGTCGAGTATTGAACCAAGCACGAGGTTGTGATGTTTTATATAAGTCTTCACATATACACGTCGAGTTTTATATTGAATAGGTAGAGATTGATTTTTCAATGTGATTTTGAAAATATTTTTTGTTTTGACGTAGAAATCTCAATCCTGAAGCCAACGACATGTTATCTAACCAATTGTATTTTGAGTTATGCTATATAATTTATTTGAAGACAAACAAATATTCATGTTTAAGGGTATGAAGTAAACTTATTTAGGCTTTAAGTTGGAGTATTTACTGGTTATTCTGATGAGTTATGGCTTGATTCTATATGTATTGTGTTTGTTAGGTATAAATCAACATAGCGGAATTGGAGAAAATGGTGAATATTGGCTCAATTGTAAGAGATTCAAAGTTCGGGGACTAAAGTGCAAATAGTCAAAGATTGTGTTGGACCTCAAGATGAAGATTCAAGATGGGCTAGGATTCAATTGGACGAGATAAGCCAAAGGGGTGAAATTTAGTTAAAGTATTATCACACATCAATTTTCAGGCAAAAAGTTATGCTCCAGATTTTCAGTATCAGATTGAGACCTATTTTTGGCATAACAAAAATTCGAATTGGAATATTATTTCTAAAAGCATTATAACCCTTTGAGTTAACTTTCCAATATACTTTGAATTGCATCAATCGGATATCGAGAGAAAAAGTTAAGACAAAATACTGCAGGCTACTCGAGGCAAAACAACCTTCCGTAGGCCCCTGAAACCCATTTTGCTCTTCAAGGCGTGCACTGTTCGCTAAATATGTACTGCTAGTACACGGGTCGCGTTCAAGTAATAAAGTAGACATTGGAGTCCGAATTGTCGATCCCTTGTGGAATATTTGCTTTATATTACACAACTTTAGTCAATTTAGTTTTAACAATAAAAATAAACACACAATAAAATTTGATTTTGAAAAATAAGGGAGATTAACTAAAAATCTAGAATAAGAAAATATAAACATTTGAAAATTTTGGAGGAAAAACGTGATTGAGATTCATGGTTTCGCTTAATCGTCACCTAATTAATTTCTTCACCAGTCAATTATTAATTTACTCATTTACTATGCTATACCTGATTTTCTAATTTTAGTTAATCACCTCTCTCTAGCACGATTAACCCTAATTGATTGGTTAACCTACTATATCTCTACGTCGATAAAAATCAAACAACAACATTAAATATTTGTAAAAATAGCTCAATGAGTCGCCTAGAGTTAAGGGTATATCTCTATCCTCTACACAAACCTAGAGTATTTATATTTGGTCTAAAATGTACAATCTTCTCTCGAACGATGTACAAATCACTAAACTCAATCATTTAATGGCCAAATAAATTAGAATCATTCAACACAATAATAAATAAACATAAAAATAAGCATTTTAATATCAAAAAACAAATATTAAAATTAATTAAGGCGAGGTTAAGTTTCAACCATAAATCTCAACACAAATAACTTAGCCTATTTTATATATGTGATAACAAAGGAAAATATTAATACAATATATCACAAATAAAAATAATAATGAAGAAACAACAAGATAATAGATAAAACCCTTGTTTGACTAGATTTGTGAAGATAATGGCTAGCTCTTAATTTTATCAAAATTTCTCCAACTCCTCGATTGATTCTCCTTTGTGTGCTCTATGATTTGCTCTAAAATACCAAGAAAATGGAAAGAAAAAGAAATGAAAAAGAAAGAAGAAAAATGAAAAGGAACCCAGGCCACGAAGCTGAATAGTGGTGGCCAGTTTCCCTACTAATATAAAAGTGTGAATCCATATATCACTATTAATTTGTGAAGCATTTTGACTTCCAATTTTATCCCTCACCAATTACTATTTTTTCCACTTTATCCACCCCACAGTTTACTGTTCATTTGTGAATCATTTCTATTCCCATTTTATCCCACCATTTCATGTTTTTTTCCCATTTTATCCCTATGTTTACTATTGATTTGTGAAACAATTTTTATCCACTTGTATCAAAATAAAAGGGCATTATAGACAAAAAAAAAAGGAAAAGAAAGTCAATTTTAATGTGCGCATGTCCCATTTCATTTTTATATTTCACTCTTCTTCAAGTATGGGATAAGAGAGAGAATTGAACCCAAAACCCATTTGTTAAAGTCGAAAATATTTTGATTGCTGGTCTTGTTATGATTTAAAGCTGTTGAAGAGTTGGGAGCTACCAGAGGTGGAAGTTGTGCTGATTGAACCCGTCGACATGCAAGCAACAATGGATTAGGATTTCAAGAGACAAGCAGTGATTTGCGGGTGTTCTGTTGATGAAAAGGATCGCCGACCCACTTCTCCAAATACTTTGGAGGTAAATTTTTTTGTAACATATCAAAACTTTACTCTACTGAAACCAATAAACCATTGTTTCATATATTAATTCCACCTTGATTGAAATTGGAAAATGCACCAGATTTAAAAATAAGCTTGACACAACCAGTGGTATTATCAAAGTCCATTTCCTAATTTTATCTATTATATATACACTAACATAACCTCAAAAATAATAAAGCCCATGCATTGCATGGGCCAAAACTAGTTATATTAAAAACCTAGAAAAATTACAATTAAATCCCCAATTTTGAGATAATAACAAAGACAGTCCCCGAATGCTTCCATTTTCTCATTTTTTTTGTTCCTTTTTCTTTTTGTACACAAGTCCTCTAACAATTTTCACTCAAGGTCCCTCATCTTTACTTTTGTACAATTTGTTCCTCAAATTTTGACTTTTCTTTCAATTACGCCCTCCATAAATTGCATCCAAGGTCCTTCAACTTTCGAACTTGTTCATTTTGATCCCAAAAAAAATTGGCCATTTTCTCCTCCTTTTTGCCTTGTTCTATTTCCTTGGGTGATTTTTACCTACAAAAACAATAATTACATAATTGTGAATAGAAATTTACTCATTTAATCAATATTTAACCTTATTTAGGTATTAAATAAGTGTGCAAAATACACTTATCACGCACCTCACCAATAACTAGCCATACACCTAGAAGAAATTCGAGAAAAGATATTTTGTTTCATTTTCTTTACTCGGCAAGTTTTGGTATGATATTTTATACATCCTTTATAATCTAAAAGAGTTCCAGAACGTGGAAAACCAAGTTTTTATCATTGAAGAGAGTTTAACAAGAGATGAAGAAGAGTTTTACAACAATAATTGAAGATTAAATGCTCGGATTGAAGTTATTTGTCGAAGAAATTAAGTTTTCAAGATTTTCTTCTAATTATTTCATACATGTGATGTCTTTCCAATGTCTTTTGCGTAATTTGAATATCATAATGCTAAGCTAAACTTTTTATGTATTGGATGAATGATTTTTAGCCCCCCCCCCCCCTCCCCCCCTTTTTCTTTTTGAAAATTCATTTTTTAATATTCATTTTCAACCACACATTCTTCAATAAAATAAAATTACATGTAAATAGAAAACACTTTATTAAGTTTTAACCCATCATTCTCTAAAAAGCACTATTCAAAAATGCATTTTTCCTCTCAAAATGGGGCTCGAACAAAGGGCTAAGTATTTTAGTGAATTCTTGTTTTCTTGATCCATTATGTATGCTTATTTCATTATTTGAATGTTTGATCACCATTTAGACAATTAATTGCTTATTGTGGTTCTGGGAGACCCGCAATAAGTTAGAACATTGCAGATTTAACACATGAACAATAGATATTTGGTATAATATTTATGGCGTATACAATCTATAGTGATAATCATGTGATTGAATGCTTTCTTTGCATATAAGTTCGAACTAGAAATATGATCGGGTTTGTTTATGATATGTTTAATATATTTTGGAAAAGAATATTAAATATTAATGTATTAGCGATTGTCACGAACACTTGAAGAATTCCAACTTACTTAGTTGAGAATTGGAAATAGAGATCAATAGGTGGATTCTGAAATCCAATACGTGCATCCTATTATTTGATAAAACAACCAATATTTACAACATTCTTAATTTAATTTAGAATAATTCCAAAACAACCAACTCTTTCGTGTTACGTAGATCGAATTTGGTAGAAACTGGTACTCTATAATTAACAATTATTCCTCGTGGGATGATAACTCAATTCATCACATTATTGCTTGTCAAAAATCATGTATGCTTTCGGGTTTTGTCCGAACAAGTTTTTGGCATCGTTGTCAGAGAAAAACTTTGTTTAATTGTAGTTTATTAGCTTATATTAGATTCAACTTCATTTTTGTTTTAGGTTATTTATCATACTGCCTCACTTTCTTGCTCTTTGCTCATTTCAAGCTTTCACCATTGTATGCAAGATTTTAATGAGATCGAGCCGCTCTATTAGATCTCGAAATCTAATAACCTTATAATAGCATAGGAGATAACAGAGAGAAGCAAAGGTAATGGCTAATAATCAAAATCAAAACCAGAATCCGGTTCAGGTTCAGGTTTAGGATCCACCTCAACTGCTACAGCTACTTCAATGGAGGGTTATCGTTGACAAAGCCCCTATATTAGTTGGAGATTATTTAATATAGTGCCTGCACCAGTGCAAATCTGTAATTATCTATCCTCCATTTTAACAGGCTAACTTCCACATTCGACCGAATATCATCAATATCTTTCAAAATCACGGGGACATCAGATTCTTTGGGAAAGCTACAGAAAATCCAAATGAGCATGTACAAGCTTCTTTGATATTGTGTGAAATCATCAGCCATGAGAGGATGTCAGCAGATGTCTTTAGAATGCGTTTATTTCCTCACACCTTGATGGATGGTGCAAAAGAATGGCTTTATTCCATACCTACTAGGAATATTATGTTGTGGAATGATATGATATAGAAACCCACTATGAAGTTCTTTTCGCCATCTCGAGTCCATCAAATTCGAAATGAAATCCACAATTTCAAGCAGAAGGACCTCAAGGGCTATCCAGAAGAGTGGGTAATGTTCAATGACTTGTTAGGAAATGTCCAAATCTTGAAATTTTTAAGCAAGCGTAGGTATATATCTTCTCATATGGACTACGCGCAGAATATCTTAATATGGTAGATGCTTCAACGAGTAGTTCAGTTATGAAGATGTACAATGATGATGACCATGAGTTGTATGATAAGATTGCTGCAAATCAAGCTAATTGGCTGATCGAAAGGGACTTTCTTAAGAAATCAGCTATTATTCATAATATTGATGCAGTGATAGCATTAACAACACAAATAAAAGTGTTAACAAAGAAATTGGACAACTTATCTCAATCTGTGAATATGGTACACCAACTAACACCAGTTTGTGCAGGTTGTTGGGCAGATCATATCACTACCAGCTGTCATTTAGCATTCACTCATATGATTCAGCTTGTAGAGGTCAGCTATGCATAGAACACACAAAGGCATCAGAACAACCCTCACTTCAACACATATAATTATGGTAGGAAAAATCATCCTAACTTCTCGTGGATTACTAATAGAGGCAGGAAAATCTAGTTCAAAGCAACCTCCTAGAATTTTAGTAACAACAAGAAAATAGGTCATTTCTGGTTTAACACTATTTTTCTACAAATTTGTCTTCATAGATATCTTATAACCATATTGTAGAATATAAACAAAAATCTTGGTTTGATTTTGTACTTGTGGAATGGAATATTTAGGAAAGCAGCTAAATGTCAAACAAATAAGTCAAATACCATACCGATTACAATTACATCAGCGGAAAGAAGTTTCTTCAACTTGAAATTAATTAAGATTTATTTCTGATCAACTTTGTCACAGCAAAGATTGAATGGATTGATCATGTTATCTATTGAAAAAGAAATGGTTGAACAACTCGACTATTCAAAATTGATTAATATGTTTGTGTCTTAGACCACATGACGAGTTGTATTTAAGTGATTGTTTAATATATATATATATATATATTTTTTTTTTTTATATA
>CAIGRF010079539.1:0-11386 GCA_903798235.1 Fraxinus ornus | reverse complement strand
TTGAAAATGTTTGAAAGACTAATACCCCCTATAATAGATTTCGGAACAAAAACCCAAACGACGGCAGGTGACGTCTTTTGGCTCTAGAATCATACTTTTTCTTTTCTATTTTCTAACTATTTTACGAATTAAATAAATTATTTGCAACACGGGGCTTAAGCAAAGCTGCAGCCCATGAGACCTTTCCTCTCCTCATCAAAACAACTTCTAGATAGATTTTATTGAACCATTTGATCTAAAAGCGTAAAAGTTTAGAAATTTAACATATATATCATTTAAATCTTGTCTTAACAGGTAATGTATCCGCTTTAAAAAAAAACACAAGCTAACTAAAAACTCTTAATTAATCACAGAATCCAATTAGATGAGTTGTTAAGAACAACTAAATTCCAGATAATCATGAAGGGACTCACTCAGTGCCTTTCTGCCTGAGAATCCAGAACTGCTCAGGAGAAAGAACTGCACGTTTTCTCCTCAGACTTGGAAGCCGACCCAGGTATCGCCATGGCCACGACCCCACCTTTGAAGCTTCGACGGGGAGTCAACCCACTTAATAAACTCAAAGATCTTGCAATCAAATGAAAAGGATCTGGTATGGGAATGAGAAATAGAATTTATGGAGGGCTGATAACTTAAAGTACGGCTGTTGAGAAATCAGTTGAACTGAGAATGAAAGTTGTTACGCCTCTGAGGCTCAAAATAAAAGTGTCACGTAATAAGTCACGTAGGCAAAAAGTCAACGAGAAAGTCAAAGAAAGACCACAAGGTCAAAGCATGAAGAAATCAAAGAAAATCGAAGTCCTTTCATCAAATGGCCGAAGTTCATATTGAGCCACTGCCTCAAGGACGAAGCACTATAACTTATAAGGCTGAGACTCTTCAATTAGAGGACTACTTTAGAGATCTCTCCAAGGCTCTCAAACTCATCCGAAGTTCATGAAACTGATGCTGTCTCTTGTGATAGATTTGAAGATTCCTTAGAAGTGATTGATGTAAAACTTTTAATAAAGTTTGTTAGTACGTCAGCCTATTGTATAGTGCGGCTGAACCTTTATCAATGTATTAAATTATGAATAGACAATGATGTGAAACCCCAATTCAGGAGAGGAGGCCACGTGGTTCTGATCCAACGATCATCACATCGACGAATGCAGTATAAATAGGTTTTCTTTCTAACTACTAAAGGATGGTTGATTGGAATTGAAACGATAAGATATTCGAAATATACACACGAATTATGAGGAATTTCATATAAAGACTTGGTAGAATATTTCTATCTTTTTTTACATGTTTATCGAATGTAATTATGGGCATACAATGTAACAACTTCTATACTCATCTCTATCTATCATTCCACATATTCATGCCTGTCACTACAAAGATTAGTTTAGTTTTCATCTGGCGATCGTTGTTAGCGCGATCGCTTCTGTCTCACTCGTCGAAGCTTGAACAGTTTTGTCTCTCGCCGCAAAGTACCTCTCGAGTCCATTTCCTCCTTGCTACTGTCGTTATTTCAATATAAATGCGTCGAAATTGTACTTGACTTGGTGTGAGTAGGCCCGGCATCTGTTGGTTCGTTTTTTGGGGTCAACAAAAGTTCTAGATGAAGCAAATTAATGGTGAGATTTTTAGGATTTGAGAGCCCATTTAGCATAATAAATTAAAAATGTGTGTGCGTGTATTTGTGTTTTTTTCTCACTATTTTCGTGTGAGATAATTCTGCTCCCTCCAAGTTCGACCGTTAGACATGGCGACCCACACTCACTGACTCCATCCGGGCTATGATTCCATGTGGTGTCTCCACATTATGATAATGTAGGATTGCGAAGGCATCAAGTTACACGTAGCTTTGTAATAATGAGTGATAGTCACTAAACTTGTATCTCCATGATGTTTTACTAGCTAAACTTTAAAATGCATTCGAATGGTCACTAAACTTTAACATATTACACTCCATTACTCACTCATCATATTTCATAAGTTGTTGAACTTTAAAATGTTTCAAAGTAATCATTGAACTTTAACACGTTGCATTTTATCAATCACCCACATATTTTATTAATCACTGAACCTATGCTTTCCTCACATTTTACTCACTCAACATCATAATGTTTTCAAGTAAAGTTGATTTTTTTACGAGATTCGACCTAAATCAAAAAATAAAATAAAATAAAATAAAATAAATACTAAATGGATAATGAGATTCTCAATCTAAGATGAAAAATATTGATATTGGTAAAAAATATATAATTTTTCTAGTCATCAAAAGATATGTTCAAGGGAATAAAAGAATGCTAGCTTCAAATTGACGTAAATCATAGTTTATATTATAATCTTCTTTTATGTAGAAAAAATAAAATAGAGAAATCACAACTTTATTTTGATCGAAATAGTAAATCCCAATCAAGAAAATAAAAAATTATATCTCAAACAGGTAGTGAAATTTTCTAGTTACGATCACTAATATTAATCAAGATTAACAAAATATAATTTTTAGAGTTGTCACGAGATAATTTAAGAGAAAAAAATGGTGTCATCTTTGTGTATAGTATTTTATTCTTCAAGATTTTCAATTTTTAAATAGTTGGATTCAGTGATTAAAGTTCAGTAACTGCTCAGAAGCATTTTAAAATTTAGTGACTAATGAAACATGATGAATGAGTAATAGAGTGCAACATGGTAAATTTTAGTGATTACTCGAAAACATTTCAAAAGTTAAGTGACCAATGAAACATAATGAGCGAGTGATGGAATACAATGTTTTAAATTTCAATGTTAAAAGCATATTGGAGGTATAACTTTAGTTACTAATGAAACACTTAACTCCGGTAATAATAGCCCATGATGATTCTGTAAATCATATAATTACCTGCTAATAGACTTTTCTTAGATTAATTAAATTGTGTATGTCAATTTGATATTGAAGTCAAATTTCAACATTAAACGCATTGATAATTTTTTTAAAAATAATTCATCCCTTGACTAAAGCTTTTTCTCCAATCGTGCTGTTAGTCCATCATTTTTCTAGTTAGGTGGCGCCGTTGCAAAATGAAAGATTTTATTAAAAAAATAAGTCGAGAAAATCAAATCAAATTCAATTTTTTTCTCTAATAATTTTTTCATATTTATAACTTAAAAGTCAATATATATACTTTTGTTGTAGTAGGGAGTGTGGGCATTTCAAGTGCACTTAGTGGAGTAATGTTTCATCCAATCCAAAAAAATTCTTGCAATTTGAAGGTCGGTCTAGTGGTGTTTACAACGAAAGTTAATCAAGATGTGTTTGTTTGGATAAATCTAAACCTAGAGATCTAATTGAAGATTTGTCGCGGTCGTTGAAGTTATCGTTGATGTTGTTGATTTCGATGTCGAAAATATTGTGAAATATGTTTTGGATTGTTTCTCCTTCCATTTGATTCAACTTCTCTACAAATGGGTGGCAGGGGTAGTATGTACATGTAGATTGACTCGATAGAGTATATTTAGGAAGGTTTTATATATATATAGTCAAAATCAAATATTAATTTTAATAATGCATTCATAATTATTATTGATTTATTATTCACACATTTCGATTTCCACAAATGTCCTTGATTTATATACTTACCAAATATAGGCTGAATTATAAAATATTTCCAACCAAATTATTTTTACCCACATATTTTATAAGATTAACAAGACTAATTGATCTCCTTCTCTGTTCAGCTCGTGTACTTCCATCCTGGATCATATCGAGCTTGTACGAACTTGCCGGAGCTATCCTATAGATTTCTCAATGATTGATTAGCCAACATGAGTTTGATAAGAGAAAAAGTGTAAAAATGTCCAATAAAATTCTAGTAGCTAGTAGATTAGAAATGAATTTGTCTTATAAATCTAGATAGAGCAGAAGTCCCAATCAGAAACTCCTACAATCGAACCAAACAATTGAATCCGAATCGATCCTTTTAAGCTCTTTATAAAAAAATTCGATGAAATTGATCTCTGGTACCAAACAAATCAAATAGATGCCATATTTGATTACCGTCTATTTTTCCTCTATTGATTTTTGGACAATACTACATGTACATAATTTTTTTTATCTAACATTTTACCTACACTCACAATAGGGTGTGGGAACCATATTTTTTGGAGTTTTTTTATTCACACGGACCATGCGCACATACAAGTGGGTGTAACAGTTTTGGTAAGAAAAATTGTATACAAATAGTTTTAGAGTGTGTTTGGTGCACATTAAAATGAGAAAATGCATTCTTTTGATGTGATGTGATGAGAAATATGTGGTTGAAAAAGAAGGAAAAGTTATTGATGTGATGTTTGGTGCACATTATTTTCAAAAGAATACATTTTTTGGTTGATTTGATGAGAAATATGTGGTTGAAAAAGAAGGAAAAGTTATTGATGTGATGAAAAATATTATTTTATTGAAGAATCTGTGGTTGAAAATGAGTAGAAAAATGAGAATGAAAAAAATAATGTGGGACAAACAGGGGCTTATTCTTGATTTTTATTGGTCTACAAACAGCAATGCAAGCTCGCTTTTTAAGACAAATAAAATCATGTCATTAAAAAAAATTGTCCATTTACGAAAATGTCTGTGCGATTTAGTCAATTTTAACACCCAATTTCTATACGTTCAACCGAACCCGCCACCGCCGTCCCCACCTTCCATTCCTCTCTTTTCACCTGCTCTGAAAATTCACATTGACAAATTCCCAGATAAATTCGAGATCACGAAGCCATCTCGCTTTACGAAACAATCTCTCATTGTTTTGCAATGGCGACAGCGAATGGTTTCGTGAGCTCTCTTTCAGTTAATAATTCCTCGGAGCAGAAATTGAAAATGGAGGTTTGGAAAAATCCGGACAGCATTCAGAAATTTTCTCGTTGTTATTCTTCCTCGCATTCGCGACTTTTTAATAAACTGAGGATTAGAAAAGTGATTCCTGAAAAGCAATTGTTCGTATTAAACCCTAGATGTGAGTTCGGTTCCAACCCTAAAATGGAAGCCAAGCGATCTAGTGTTTCAGCTTTGGAGCTTCTGAAGACATCGGCTGCCGATCGTAAGTCTTAAATTTTTGGTTTAGTTTATTTTATCGATAATTTGAGTGTTTTTATGCTATTTATGAGATGAAGAGCTGGATCAAACGCCTAGAAGTGGCAAAAGAACTTGATTCTAACAGAATGAAGCATGAATTGGAGAAAAAGAATGAGAACAATTAAATATAGAATAAAAAATCGAAAGACTGATGATTATATATAATTCTATCCGTTATGGTCATGTGTTCATGAAAGGGAATAACTTTGTTGGTTTCAATTTGATGGTAGATAATCCAATTCATCTTCACTTTTCTTTCATTTCTCTTCAGAACTAGGTGGATTGTTGTGGATCCTTTTATAACTTGCATTAGTAACAAATATATATGTAGTTGCGGGATGCTGTTGGCTAGAGACTAGAGAGTTTTATTTTGTCTGTTAATTCTATAAATCTTCTTAAATGAAGTATTGGATTGATGATCTAAGTTCTCCTCGCAGGATATACAAAAGAAACGAGCAGTATTGTGGTTGTAGGGCTTAACTTCCGTACGGCACCAATTGAGATACGTGAGAAACTTTCTATACCGGAAGCTCAATGGCCCCAAGCAATTGGTGAACTGTGTGCTCTAAATCATATAGAGGAAGCTGCTGTTCTTAGTACTTGCAACAGAATGGAAATATACGTTGTGGCTTTGTCACAGCATCGCGGGGTTAAAGAAGTGACTGAATGGATGTCTAAGGTGCCAACATGTTCCCTCATTTTTATGTGCAGACAAAAAAATAGTAATTGAGACATTGATAGTAGAACAATAAATATTAATTTTGGTTTAATAGTTTTGCACTTTCTTTAGTTCTGCCTTGTTTTGTCCATCAATCTTATGTTGGCTTTGATAACTACTAGTTGGATTTACCATAAAAGGAGAATTTTGTGAATGTCGACATTTTTGCCCAAGTATTGTCTTTTAGCCAGAAACAGGGAAAAGTCCAACAAGTGCAAGATTGTCTGTTTGTCTAGGAAGCACCGGCACATAGTCAAGTATCGGACATGGCACCTTGCATTTCTGACACGTGTCAGCAACTTTTTGTTGTCCAGCATGATGATCTCTGCATGTTAGCAATATGTTGGCGACATGTCGGCGACATGTCCAACACTGCAAAATCAAAAAATAATATGGACATGCCATCTGGAGTTTTTGCCAACTGTGGCGATGTGTTGGTGTCATGTCGACACTGGGAGAGTGTCAATGCATCCTAGGTTTGTCAATAATTACAAGAATCGTTTTTGAGTTTGTATACCTTTTTTGGCAGATTAGTGCCGTTCCTGTTTCAGAGCTTTGTCAGCACCGATTTTTGCTGTATAACAAGGATGCCACACATCACTTGTTTGAAGTATCTGCTGGACTCGATTCCCTTGTCTTAGGAGAAGGTCAGATTCTTGCACAGGTAAAACAAGTTGTTAAAACTGGACAGGGCATCTCTGGCTTTGATCGCAAAATTAGTGGGCTGTTTAAGCATGCAATCACAGTTGGAAAACGTGTGAGAACCGAGACGAGTATTTCCACAGGATCAGTTTCAGTTAGTTCAGCTGCCGTGGAACTTGCTTTAATGAAACTTCCAGAATCTTCTCTTGCTACTTCTAGAATGTTGGTTGTTGGAGCTGGCAAGATGGGGAAACTTGTAATCAAACATTTGGCTGCAAAAGGTTGCACAAAAATAATTGTTGTTAACAGAACTGAGGACAGAGTTTCCGCCATACGCAAGGAGCTTGAGAATGTCGAAATAGTTTACTTGCCTCTCTCCGAAATGTTAGCATGTGCTGCTGAAGCTGATGTCATCTTCACCAGCACTGCTTCTGAAACTCTGCTGTTTTCAAAAGAGCAGGTTCAGGCTCTTCCCCCCGTGAGCCCTCAGATTGGAGGTCAGAGGCTATTCATAGATATTTCTGTTCCACGAAATGTGGGATCATGCGTTTCAGATGTTGAAACTGCACGCGTTTACAATGTGGATGATCTGAAAGAAGTCGTGGAAGCTAACAAGGAGGACCGGTTGCACAAAGCAATGGAAGCTCAAGCAATTATCGAAGAGGAAGTGAAACAATTTGAAGCCTGGAAAGACTCCCTCGAAACTGTTCCGACCATCAAGAAGCTGAGGGCATATGCAGAAAGAATCAGGTCATCTGAGTTCGACAAGTGTTTGTCTAAGATGGGCGATGATATCCTGAAGAACAAAAAGAAAGCCATATACGATCTTAGTATAGGAATAGTGAACAAACTCCTTCATGGTCCAATGCAACATCTACGATGTGATGGAAATGAGATTAGGTCTCTAAGTGAGATACTCGAAAATATGCATGCTCTCAACAGAATATTCAGTCTCGACACAGAGATCTCCGTACTGGAACAGAAGATACGAGCCAAAATCGAACAGAATCAGAAGTGAGCTTCTTTAATCTACTTCTCGTTAATATGTCATTTTCTCTAACAGGAGGAAGAACTTCCTCCCTCGGTGCTTATATTCAGGATGAGTATTGTCGAATTCTTTTGGAGCGCTCTGTAACTTGTATAATTGTAGCCTTTGTCCGGGGATATTTTCAAGTCCCTGCTGTTTTAGTAAAGAAAAGCAGCCGTCATAGGAAGGGTATGAATTTAAATGGCTATAAGAAGAGTAATGAAAGAAGTCTGAAAGTTCTCAGGTGAGTCTTCTTCAATGTTTCTGAGATATTTACTATAATTGGCTTGATTGAATCCTGCTGGAACTAATTATATATTCAAATTCCTCTCATTAGAGTTTCTCTATCTGCAGAAAGTATGATCTGTATGTTTTTCATGAAAATGGATTCCCCGAGAATCAATGGATTAGGATTCTATCTGTTTTTGTTGTCATATCGTATGCATATAATGTAGATAAATGGTTAAAAAAAGTTGTCCTCGGGTACAAGCAGATGCACTCTTGATGGACCATCCTGGATCCTGATTCATGATAAATGTTGGCAGCATGTTTAACACATACAACAAGTTGGACATGAAGTGGGCAGTCGAGTAAGTCGTGAATGTTAGATTTTGTTAGGATTCTCTCGTCTACATCGTGAAGTTAAATATATTGAAGAACCTGCAAAATATAATTCGGTCAGAGAGTATCAACAGAGAGGTAAGGGTTGTTGAGTCCATTTTGACTGTCAAGTCCAAAATAATATAGTTGCTTTTCTTCTGCTAAAATTTGGACAGAATTCAGGATTATATGAATTTGAAGTGGGCAACGCATTCAAAAGCTGTGAGTGCATTGCTGTCTTGAATGTCAAACAAGTTAGTGAAAATTTGGATAGCGCTGTAGTGATTGTCTGTCTAACAAGTTAGTGAAAAGTTGTAGAAGTTAATCTTTGTCGAACTAAAGTGTGGTGTTTGGCCGATTACGTTTTTTATTGTGAGCTTTGGCCATTCTAGCTCGATTACCTCATAGATTGACCGAATGTCAATTTGATGATGCTGATTTCACTTGCGTTGCAACACAAGCTCAGTGACACTCGAATATGTTATGTCGGTTTGCAGTGCAACAAATCTAATTCATAAACTACAAAAGAGACGTACCGTTTGACACAACTATCAATGCCTTATAAAATACCAGCATAGCCGATAACGAAAAACCATCGCCCCGAAATTATAAACTATTGCCCTACGAGTTGAACCATTAAACCAATTAACCTTGGTTGAATCTGCAAATGTGCAAAAGAGATACTCCCTCGGTACCAAAAAGAAAAATGAGACGGGAAGACCTAGACTGATGCTCTATCGTCATCGGTGCTAGATAGGATTATTCTTACAAAAAGGGCATGAAAATTGTTAGGCTAAAACAAAAACATGGGAAAGAATAATTTCTTGGAAGCTTCGACGGCTCCAACATGTTACTTGTCAGAATTTTATAGTCCATCTTTGCTGCTATATACGGTCCTCTTTTCTTTTAACAATGTAAATAAATATAAGATACAAATATTTTGCCATCTTCATTCTGTACTATACCAACTCCATTATAGAAAAAAACAGATTACAAGATTCCATCGAACTCCACTAGAAATAATCAGGCGCACAAAGAAACTACCTGTAACTCGATTGTCCCACTTGCAGAACGATGTCATCCTCTAATTGAGTCAGTGGGATCAATGGCAATTCTAAATCGAGTTTTATAGAATCCCTTTCCTCCTTTCACCCCGACTCCAAGCTATATCCAATCGGTTGTGTCAAGAAATCAACCCCTGTATCGCTGGATGCACATCTGCTCCGAACTCACTCATATGAGTAAGATCGAGTGTTCAGAGACTTGTCCCTTTTAGAACCGACTCAATGAGAAGATTCAATTGTCTAGCTTCTTTGTTCACTCCATTATTACTGGGATCAAAACACAAGTCAAGTTGTGCAGGCATCAGTTGTTAATTCTCCCACTGATGTAATAGCAATATAAATTTCGAATTTTTTAATTTAATTTAACCGTTGTTTATTGACTTTTTGAGAAAGTAATCCTTAATTCAGAGTATTCTAATATTAAAAATCAGGCATCAATATTTTGCTATACCTGTTTCAGTGAGAAGAAAAAAATGGGAGCATTTCCAAAAGTTCTACCTGGAGTAAAAGAAAGAAAGAAAAGAACAAATGGAGCCTTTCTGCATTGCATACCTGGAGTTTCTCAAGGGGCTCGTCAAACAAGCAACTACCATTCTGATTCCAGTCACACCGTGAAAGTGTCTCGGGGATTGCAGCATCCAGAACTTGAGCATCCTTTCTGGAAATACTTTCTCAATGTGAGCTACCATGTTCTCAAGAACAACTTTAAAACCGTCCAACATTTCTGGAGGAGGATGTATTGGCTTTCCCCCGTCAAAGAAAACGAGAGGCGTCTCTTTCGGGAATTTATCATAGCCACAACTAACAATGATAAGCAGGCAAAAGAATATTCTAAAAATCATAAAATGTAACATACACATTAGCCACCATTTTGTGTAGATTAAAATCAAATGTTTAGTAAAATTTTAATAAAAGTTGATGAAATGTGCAGTTAAAATTAATTATTTACTTTGACTTGAGATTTTTATCAACTTCTAATCTACACCAAACAGGGGCTATGTACAGCACCAAACCAGCACGTTTGATGGAAAATAGACTTAAATCCAAGTGCAATCAAGATATCTAGTAGAAAGTTGAAGGTATCAGATCCTTCTTTTCCCATGATTCCACATTCAATTATCTTAGTTCAGCGTGTGCTTATATAGAGACAATTGAGAGGGAGCTCAGGAGGGATTCAAGGGGTTTGAATAGGTACTTTAACTCATTTGAACTAGTTCCAATTTCGCCTAAAATAGATAGGGAAGTGCCACCATAACGAGACGCGATAAAATTTATCGCCTCTACTTAAAATTTGACAAAAGAATCAAAATCTGTTTCAAGCTTGCACCTAGCATTGAAGCTGAAGTAGCTAAAAGAAGCAAATGTTAAAAAAACATAGAAGACTGTTTTGTTCTGTTAATGGCATAAGCTCAATTTCGAGTTCTGCCCCTACAATCATGGTTGTACTATACCACAAGCTCGCAACAAATAGAATTCTTAAAATCAGTCCAACATGTGCAGTGAATCAAGAGTTTCAGAAAAAATTCATTCATAATATTTCCATAAATTTGACAGAAGGAGTGAAGGACTGTCTTAATTAATGGCCAAGAGAACAGCGGAAACAGGAATTACCAGTGACCTGTGTTAAATACTAGAACATCATAGAAATCAGCAATATTAGCCCAATCATGTGCTGGAAGCCTGGAATATCAGTATATACCTGAAATGTACCCTTGACACCATCTTTATCCGAAAGCAGAAGTTGTTGTGACTGCCACCTGCATTTAATCAATAATAAGCTAGTGAGGGAGTGAGATTAATAGCTAATCCAAAATCTTAAAAGAAAGAAAGAATAATATCAGTCAGGCGCCCACCCAATAAGGGGGGTGGGTGTCCATTATGGACACCCCACCCCTATGGATACAATTATGTACCCATTGCATTTTCCTCAAAGAAAGATACCCACAAAATATTTATAGCAACAGAAGTTGTGCGCTACAGTTTCTGTGGCTCTTCTCTTGCCATGTATCTGCTATAACATAACACTGAAAATGATAGAAATGCCCAGAGTGCACTGCAAAATCATAGAGTACTTATCAAGTAACTATAAAAAGCAATCGTAGCAGTACAGTGCTTTGCATTCATATTTCAACTAACAAATCATTTGCATTCTCAAGAACTTAGCTAAAACTACATATAAACTTGGATTTTAATTTCGAGGCTAATTACTCAAAAGAATTCATGAAAAAATTGCATGA
>CAIGRF010079465.1:14689-56526 GCA_903798235.1 Fraxinus ornus | reverse complement strand
TGAAATATTTATTTTTAGCATTCTTGTAGGTTTAAATTTTTAACACTTTTTGGTGATTTATGCTAGTGAAAGAGACTATTTGAAATGAAAGACACAACTTGTAGATCTATCGACTCAAGTTTACCAGATGACTTTTCACCCGAAATATCTAGCAAATATATAAAAAAATCCATAAAATAATATTACACATAAATCCAAAATATTTCCTATTTTTAACAACACATTCTCCAAAAAATTACTATTCCAATATTTCCCCCAAAATTTCACTTTAATGGAGCCAAACAAGGGCTTAATGCCCATCACGTGCAACGTTAGAAGCATTGGTCCACCGGTTGACTTGACCCCATTAACTAAAGTGGAGTCGTTATCCTATGGTTGAGCCAAAGAGGCGAGAAATTGTACTAAACAACACTCTGAGCACCAAACATGTCGGATTCAATCCCTTTTGATGGCCATTCAGAACAAGAATTATCATGCGTGTTGGCTTATGATTCATTTTGTGGTCTTTTCCCAGGTTGAGTAGTAGACTGTGTTTTGATACAAAATATTTGTGGACAGTATAATTTGTTGCAAATTTGTACAGTCTGTTTGCACATGCCTATCTCATCACCTATCAAGCAACAATTGGGACCAACATAACTGACTAATAAATGGCAACCCAACTTATTAATTGTCATGCAAGAATGTGAGGTTGGCCACGGAATTATTAAGGAACAATGCTGGAGGGCGGCCCTACATGTAGACAACAACAGCACCAACACAATAGTACGACCCATGTATCGAATCTTTCTGTTTGCTTACCCAAGTAGTTATAAGGTGTGCAGCAAGTGCTTCTAACCGCTCTGCCCTTCAATGACTGACGGATGCCATGTGCAATAAATGCACGTTAGGTGAAAGTATCAAAACACGATAAGATTAGACAGTACATTCCATCTTAGCAAACGAACCATATATATTTGAGGATAAGATGCATTTCAATATCTTGCAAACACACATACAAGTCACAAGGAATGAATAAACATGTTTACTTCTGAATTGTAACTGGAGAATTTGTTGCTTAATTCATCTTAAGAGGTCCACACTTGAGACTAATGAAACCACCTGCAAAACAAACACATCAATATCACATTTAGAACCAATCACCGAAAGCATGCTAATCATTGCAAGTTCTTCACAAATTTTTCTCGCATCAATATGAAAATGCAACATTATGCAATAACCGCAGTGTGCAAGGCAAAACCAGCTTTTGAGGGATGCCAGGCGCAGAGATCATACTTGCTGCCACCATAGAAACCAAGTGCATCTTCTGTACGCAATATTGGGCATTATAACAAACTAGTTTTTAGTTCTTTTTTCCTTAATATTATCATATCATCTTCTACTGAACATGCCATAAAAGTTCAGTTTTAGAATAATACAGAAGGCGCCACGAAACTTCTACAACTTGATAGAGAGTGGAATTTAAAGAAATTGGACATGTAAATATGTAATTGCAATTTACCATGCAAATTATTCTTTTTCTTTCATTTCTTTGTTCCCTTTTCCTACCAAGTATTTCGCATGCATGTTCTTCAAATGAAGCAATTTATCTCTAATTCGTCGATTTTAATTAGTAAAATAGCAGCTAAAAATGTAGAAGGTACTATGACTTACCTTAGAGACTAAATATACCAGGTAAACAAGCATCTACTGAAAAGGACAGCATGACTAGAAAATCCCAAAGTAAGAACTGAAGGAGCATTCAGAAAGTTCTAGAAGTGAACACAAATTGACAAGCAAAATAGTATTTTTTCTAGTTGACACATTTGATGCCAAAGAGAAATGTAAATAAGAATGACAGTGTCATTAAAAAAATTCTTAAGCATGAAATAAACAAATGTGGAAAAGAAATTGAAACATTACAAAGAATTAAATTGATCTGGTGATATAGAGTACAAGAAACTCAATAATTTACTATCCACAAATGATAAGGTATCTAGTGCATATATGGCATGCAGTATTCAAAAGAATTGCTTCTTCATACTGTCCAATCCAATCAAATCCTCCCTACCAAACAGGCTACTCAAGCTTCCTAAGGACTTAGGCTTTGCTTCGGCATCCTAAAATCATTAAAAGAGCAATGTTTGAAAAATATGACAATTTGGACACTTTCATCTGGGTAAGCCTTATATAGAGAGAAAGGGATCCACGGATAGATTCATCTATACCCAGTGGCTGGCAGAGATATCGGAGCTCTGCTCGTAGTGAACTCCAGCGAATGGCTAGTTTGTTTGGCAGGGCATGCAAATTCCTCGAATGAGTACCAGGCTTATTGACTTGGAATTGATGACAATTGAGAGGCTAGTCATCAGGAAAAGAAACTCGCAATATCCTTGCAATAAATTCGTTAAGCCCCCTAATGTACATGATGGAATATCACAAATCATACAACTTAATTAAGCATAATTTTTAACACTAATTTTTCCTCCACCACAACATAAGAAGTTAACTGCTGGGATATCGAATTGTACATCAATTCTCGTTTGGAACTTTGGTGCTCATCCTACAAATAGCTCGATTTTAACTCTATCCAGTAACCATGGAGACTGTGTCAAAAACAGTGACATGGCACACAACTTTGGGAAATTCAACAAGACATGTTAAATGATAGGCTATAACGAAACTAATAAATATCTGCCTTGTCCTTTTGTGCTTACGCATATCATCTGAATAAACATGCAAACTGAACGAGCACCTGCAAACACCCACACACAAACAACCACGGAGACTTTCTAGACCTGGGAACCCAATTTACCAAGTAAATGTCCTGAAGAAAGCATATAACCAGCAAGAGTATACAAAAGTAACCATACCCTTTGAAATCAATATCAGATGAACATATCATATAAAAAATTGCAAACGAGAGCGTATCCGATGAGAAAACCTTGATACAGGATGACAGAACATGGATACTATGTGTTTGTTTTACAAAACATATATTGACAAGTACAAAAAGCTACCTGCTAAAATTATTCTTGTTGATCACAATCTGACTTCTTCCCTTGAAATATGCCGGTGTAAACTAAGATTATAGCGCGTTTTCAATTTCACTTCATCTCCCACAGATCAAGGCTCAACATACTACGGTTGGGTTGTCTCGGCTAAGAACTCGAGACCCTCTGTACGACAACTCATAATCTTCCGAAAGACCTCCCTTAACTGGCGTTCAAGTGGATCCAATCCACTCTTACAAACTTCACAAACTAACGATAACTCGCGTGCACACTCTTTCACGTCTTCCTTCTGTTCTTCTGTTAGTGGAAACTGAGCAGAATCAACCAAGTCTGTTATCTGATGCACGCACTTCTCTATTTGACAAATTTCCTTCAATAATCCACTAGAATTTCGGTGTTCTCGTTTCTTAGACTCGTCCATAATCCGGCCATGAAGCAAGAAAAATGGTGCACTCCACGAGAATTGTCGTGGGATTGCAAAAGGAATTTGGATACTACGGTCTTGACAAGGGATTACTGCAACAAGAGCCCATAAAATGAACATAAGAACAAAGCTCATAGTATAGATTATCATTGCCAAACCATTAGTAGCTGCAAGTTCATTTCCACGGGGTAGAGCCAGATTGTTTGCAATTGACTGGAGTTGCTTCGATGCCGACCAAGAATGAGACACACTCCAAGATAGTGATCTTGAGTGCCCTGATGAACGGTGATGACGATCCTTACCCTTATGGCGTCCAAATGACCGATTTCGATTTGAAAAAACACCTCCTGTATCTTTCTCGTCTAGCATCACAAGTGCCAAATCCATCAAGGCTTTTCTTGCTCGACGAAATTGACCTTCACCTATCATCCTTTGTCGATCATCCAAAGCACATGTAATGATATCTAAATGCTTCTGCCATAGTCGAATCTTCTCAATACCATCACGACTTGCATTGCAAATATCTAGAGCCTTAATTGCCCGGTCAAAGAATTCAGTAACAAGCCTATCTGCAGGTGGCTTTGAGAGCTGAGCTTTATTGTTTGCCAATATAACTTTAAACTCCTCCTGACAGCTAATGAATGCATCTAAAAGCTTCTGAATCCATGATATGGAGAGAAGTTCCTCAGGACTAACTGCAGAGAGATCCTTGAACTGGGAGAAAACATGTCTCTGAAAAGAATCCACCTCTTGAGCACTAGAATCATGGATTGCTTCCATGGAGTGAATATGATCATCTCTAATACCCAAAATTGGGCGACGAAAAGAAGCAAAAGACATAGAACTTTGATTAGCCGATGAAGGCATTTTCAGATAAAACGCCTTTTAACTCCTCAAGTGTTTTTAATTAAGAGAAATATTGTAACCCCAGTCGTATTTAAACCAGATAAACCTCAATTCAGTATCAGGGAAACACCTTCAAAATCCAATAACCAACAGCTAGAAATTACAAGCACCACTTTCTTCTCAACTGAATTCCTAGATTAAAATCTGCAAAATAACTAAAAAATTTCTCTATAAAAAACCTCAAGTATCAAATTTTCAACGAAATCCCAGATTATAAAAGTTCATAACACCTCTTCAAACCGAATCTTTTCTTCATGAACATAACATCCAATAATAATTAAGTAGGTAGCTCGAGCAAACAAAACCAAAACCACAGTTGAACAGAATAAATCGATAACATCCACTAAAATCAACCAAATACAATGAGAATAATTACAGAATCTTAAAATTCAAGATTGTTGAAAAGCCTCAAAATCCAAAAAGATTAAACATGCAAAACCCAGATCAAGAATTGTCTCAAGAACAGATCTCTTGCAAAGGAATCCAAAAATTTAAAGAAATCAAGGGTCGGATCCAAATGGAAATCATATATTTAAGAACTGCAATAACGTGAAAAAAATTTAAAGAAAGATTGTACCTTGATGAGTAATTTGTGTATTATATGTACATACATAAATTTTAAAGGGAAAAAATGGAAGATTTGAAGGGAGAAAAGAGGAAAGGAAAGGGAACCCAGCGAACCCCTCGCCTTTGGTCTGACAAAAGTTAAAGAGGTTCACAAAAAGAGGAAGCGCATACAAGGAGGAGGGTTATTCCACTCTGCCAGGTGGCCAGCTGGCAGTGTAACACCGTCCCGAGGAAGAAATGTTGGAAAGAAGAGAGAGAATAACCTGTGCATAACAAAATGTTTATTTTGCCCTTTTCACTTTTCTTTTATTATTCTCCTTTTGATACATATACTTTGTCTTTTCTTCCATTTGCACCCTCTCACTTTTTTTTATTTTATATTTTTCAAATTCGTCTTACCCTTCAAAAATAATAAAATAAAATTGAGACTTTAAATTACTGTGTAAATTTTTAAATTTCATTTTTATATTGGTATTGCCTTGCTTTTAAGATAATCGACTTTTAGCAGGATGAAGAAAGAATTAAGAAAAATTAGTTAGGTGTTTGGGAAACATTTATTTTATAGTTATTGTAGCTCTCAAAATCTATATTTGTGCTTTGTTGATAAATAAAAGAACTTTACTTCTGCGCGCCAATATTAAAATGGCAATGGCTGTAATGATGTATATATTTATTTGTATAAGGGTTAAATACACCACCCAACTTTAAACTTTGTGTCGACATGGCCACTTAACTTGATTTTGTTTCACCATGGCCACTGAATTTTATATTTAGTGTCACCATGGCCACTCAACTTGATTTTGTTTCACTATGGCCATCCAATTTCATATAACGTTTCATTATGGCCACTAAATTTCATATAACATTTCACTATGGCCACTCGACTTCTTTGTACCATTTTCATTAATTTTAGAAGGGGTAAAACGGTAAATTTGCATTACATATACAAAATAAATTTTAAAAAATTAAAATAAAAACTTATTTATGTCATGGATGGCCATGGTGAACTAAAATCAAGTTGGGGGGCCATGGTGACACTAAATATAAAATTCAGTGGTCATGGTAAAACAAAATCAAGTTAAGTGGTCATGCAGACACAAAGTATAAAGTTGGGTGGCCACCGATGTATTTTAGACAATATATTATTTCAATAAAAGATCTATTAAATCTCGAAATTTACAAAATTAGAAATTTTAATAAAAATTCAATGAATTTATTATCTTTATAGACTTGCATCAATTTTGATTTTTCAATTTCTCCACATTCATATAATAGGAAAAGGATATAAAATAAGTTTTAAATTATTCATCAATGAAAAGAATGAAGTATCGCGCAATTAGGAGATAGAAGTATCGTGCAAGGATTTTAATAGAGTAATGTTATTTAGTACCACTAGTACTTAACACCGATCTAAGTGGTAATTAGATGTCATTAAATGATATGTTCATTTAAATGTAAAATCAAAACATTTATATAATTGCACCTCTACCAATTATATTAGTGCTCTAACATCACTTGTGCTAGATATCTTTATCGTTTTAAATAATTAGGATAGAGAAATTTAAGCACGGTGGAAAACATGGTCCTTTCACGTTCCAAAGGAGGGTTAATAACAATATTTTAATTTTAAAAGTTAAAAGCATAATTTGAGAAGTTAGTCCGTTTGGATTGTGTTTCAATTTTCAATTTGAGTTCTCTGTTTTGGGGGTCTCAAAACAGGAAAATTGAAAAACACGTTTGATTTGAAAAATTGAAAAATTGTTTTATCACATTTTTTTCTATTTATTTGATTATTTAATAAAATAGAACATTTTTATGCTAATATATTATAAATTAATATATACATTTTAAGATTTTTAAATCATATAATAACTTTTTAAAATATTTTAGGAACATTTATATTTTATCATTTTTCACTGAAAATTTGCCAAAGAGCATAATTTTATTAGTTTGGTAAACCACCCCTAACTTATCGGTTGTTAGCTATGCATTTTAATATAAATCAGTAGCATGTAGTGTATATTTCTATGATAAAATATAAGGACAAAATTATAAATGACATATTTAGTTTGTAAAATCTATTTAAAATGTGCACTAGTAACTAGACGAATCTCTTTTGCTGCAAACTGCAACGAAAGCATTCATTCCCTAATTCTTCCACTTCTTGAAGTTGAGAGGATCTTTCGAGTAATCTTTTAAATAAGAATTATTGAAGTATGACTTGAGGATTTGAAAGACATTATGGCATCAAGCTACGACATGTGAATGTATGACGACTTTAATCTGCTTGAGAGTTCAATGACATGACTGTAATCTGATGTACAAGAAATTGTTCTAGATCTTTGATCTCTACTACGACCTACAAATTAAGAATTTCTTTCAGATAAAGGATATGTTTTGATTTGGGTCCTCGACCCTACTAGCCATTTTGGGAGTATGTAGAAACGTGGATTTGAAGAAACTTTTTTCTAGCAACATGCTACTACATAAATATAAATTTGGATATAGCTCAGAGCAAGGGCAACCACTTGATTATGTTTTTGAGTCACATTATTTTGGAAAAATGTATTCTGAAATAGTAGATTGATGGAGAATGTGCGGTTGAAAAAGAAGAAAATGATATTGATGTGATGTAAAATATTATTTTATTGAAGAAAGTGTGGTTGAAAATAAGTAGAAGAATGAAAATGAAAATGAAAATTTTAATGTGTACCAAACATGGACTAAGACTAATAAACCGACCATTCCTCATCAAACAATGGCCCAATAAGTTCTTTGTTTGTGGGTGGCATTTGAATGCCAGTTGAACTGCGATCTACTTCTATAAGAACAGTTCAGACATCATCTAACCCATCCTTTTAGTATTTGTTTTAAGGGAAACCTTTAATGACAAATGAAAAAGAAGACAATAGAAGACAATGTTAGAGTTGGAATTGAAGATAGAAAAGTCAATGGTTTTCATTTTTCATTTTCAGATTTTTACACAGGTAGAAACCTTGCCATGAGTACAAGGTTGAAATTATATCTAGTTCTACAGTACCATAAAGAAATTAAGAACAATTTACATTCCTTGTGAAGAGGAGAATAAAATGCAATCGTGAAAATGAAGGCACTGAATTTAGACATTTAAGCATTCTGGTTAACAGACACTGAGACGTACATTCTCTCTATTCACAAGCCAATTTGGTGTCGAAGCTGCTTAAGCAGATAGCGAAAGCCTGAAAAGCAGATAGGGGATATCGGTAATCCATCGTGAACATATCTTTACCGACCTTGCCAAATTGGAGAATGATTTTGTCGTGGTCAGATTGGGTTGGCTGAGAGGCCGGTGCATTGGTGGTGGCAGCTGGCAGTTGTGTGGAGGCAATCAGCTGAAAGTTCTTCACGGATGCAACTGTTACCCGTCCTCTAAAATTGAGGCACCAACATTGCAATTGTTCGTGCCATCTTGGTGCCTTGTTCTTGAGAATCAAGGGTCTTCCTTTACCATCATCATCCCCATTGCACACGCCACCAATATCAGAAAATCGTGAGCTACTGAACTCCTTTGAGTGATCCAGAGATTTTGAGAAAGAAATGCTCCGGAATGAGTCCTCAAGGGAGCTCGGCATGAGCTCAGGTTGACCGGGTACCACACCTCCGGGGTCAAGTGCTGAGGCAGGTATTGAGTGCATGATGCAGTTCATCTTGCGCGGTCCCCGCGTCCCAAGCACATTCAGTTCATAAGTGATTTGGGCTATGTTGTAATTGCCTGTTGGCACTTTGGGAGACACTTTCTTGGAGTTGAATCTACGACTAGTTTTCCCAGGTGGAGGAACGTGTGAACAAGCATGAGGAGGCTGTGTATCATACATTATGAACTTCGTGCCGAGAAAATTTGATCTGCAACAAGCAGTAAGATTTAATAATAACAATAATCAAGAAAAGCTAAATTGTTATTTATCTAAGAGCAATACAAAAAGGGATTTCAAAATAAAAGCACCAGTCTCTAAAAGAAAGCATAAACTGAACATATATACAATCAAGACCTTTGAAGTAAAAACACGCCAACAAGGATCATAATTGATACCATTTCACAAGGTACATGTGTCACTAGTCAACTACACCTTATTTTTCTAGGACTGTAAGTTGAAACAGTACGCCATATATTTAGCAGCAAGTACTTGGGAAGATCGTATCTAAGGGCCAGGTTACATAAATATGCAAGTAGAGATTTTATTGAATCCATACCCTTTTTGTACTTTAAAAAAAAAAAATGATAAGAAAGATGACCCACTATCAAGTTCACTTCCATGAAAACTATTATGTATCTTGCTCTTGCCATTGACTCGTTAGCTACATAATTCAAGTAGATAACTTTTGAAGAAATTATATTATAATAACCGACTTTGAAAAGTTGCTTCAATATGGATTCTCATCCACCTAAAATTGCCAATAATCACCTTTAGCAAATAAGCCAAGAAAGCATGATAATTCCCATTGTCTTCTTGTTGCCTTCTAATGTCACTCTTGTGCATCCTTTGCTCTGGTTCTCTGTTTAATAAGTTCTTGTTTGATTAACTTAGCTAAGATTTTATCAAACTTTTCAACAAGTCAAAATTCAATTTTAACCACACATTTCATGAGAGATCCGTAACTTTTACGACTTTTCAACCAAACATTTCATCAGCTTTTTTCAAAATCTGCTAAAATATTAATCAAAAGCTTGGTCAAACAACCCCTAAATCTCATTCATCCTCTATGTGACATTAATTGATTATTTGTGACAAACTTATGTTTCTTCATGCCAGTCGATATCCCAAAAAGCAATCGAGGAGTGTCAAATACAATCTCAAATCACGGCGAACAAGAGGAGGGTGGATGTGGGAGGTTGTGCACCCCTGGAGTTCAATGTTTGATGTGTTTTGGCATGTACACAACAAATTCATGGAAGTGTAATCACGCTACGAATTATTTTTTTAAACACACTTTATTTTTTATTTTTATTTTTGCATTTGACTACTATAAAGTTTCATTATATTTGTATGAATTCTCAAAAATATGTAACATCGCTAACAAAAGTACAAGAAAAACAATCATTATTTTTCCAAATTATATAGTGACATAATTTAGTGGTATAACACATAAGAAATTCCTACAAGTAGAATATCGATTTTCAAATATTTGAGTATGTATCCCCATAATAAATTTGTTTCTCCAGAAAATGTTCTCAAGACAAATAATAGAATTCCCAATAAATATTTATCTAACATGGGAGAAAATAATCACACGAAGGTATAGATATATAACGGAATAAAGAAATTTATATTCAACTTACCTTAGTTTTCCAATATATGTGCTGCTTGATTTGCAAATATTATCTGCACCCATTGAGATAACATACTCTGTACAAGTAGTTCGTCGAGTTCTTTTTGCAGAGAGAAGGAATTTTCCATTTTCTACTAGCAAAGCTGATAAAAGTAAATTGCAAATAACATGAGAAACAGGAAAAAAGCCACGAGTGAAGGTAGTGCAAACACTAAAAAGGTTCAGTTCATGATAGTATTTTTCTTCACAATTATGAAAAATGGAAAAATCTATAAACAGCCAAAATAACCCTAACTTCGTGAGTAAAAAAAGGTAACCGACATAATGAGCGTATGCACAAAAGATTTGTGTATATTATCTATGCAATTAAGTAAATATGAAAAATGGAAGAATCTATAAACAGCCAAAATAACCCTAACTTTGTAAGTAAAAAAAGCTAACTGACATAATGAGCGTAGGCACAAAAGATTTGTGTATATTATATATGCAATTATGTAAACCATTTATATGATAACAACTGGCAACACAATTAGACCATACATAATTTGCAGATATGGAAAACTAACACTTGTCAACAGCACATGAATATGAAAATGTAAGATTTTGCGATCATGTTTCAACAAATTTGTTTTAAACTTCTAAATACTAAACAGACAGTGCTTAAAGTACTGATGATATTTTTGTTAACTTCACTCAACTACAGTCAAAAGGATATCAAGGACAGAAATTTCCATAAAAAACAAGTGCAGCATCTTTGTGATATCATCAATAAAAAGTTGGAAATTCTCCAGATTAAATAATCTATTAGGAAAGTAGACTGACATTACTTGTGTCTTGTTTCACGAGACTAATACGACAGCTGTTCTGTTGGCCATTTTCGTATTTCTACAGTGCGGAAGATTTATTTCATACATGTTTGTTTAGGACATTAGACTTTATGACAATTGGGAGAGCAAGACTAACCTAACTTTTCTTTATTGGTTTGTAACATAATATCAGCAAAACCCTTAGTAGCCAAACAAATAAAATTATAATATATATATATATGTAACTTGCTACTCTATGGAAGCACGTTCTCACATGATGCAATTACACATGCTTTTAAGTAATCAAATAGCAAGTGTTCATGCCATTATAGAGACCTCCTTTGGTACAATGCAATGATCAAGAAAGGATAGATTGACAATGAAGTACCATTTAAACACCTAATACTAAAAATACAAAAAAGTAAATGGAGCATTCTAATGAACTAGACAATACATACCAGGACTCAGACATAAGAAAAGATGGTATGTTAAATTAGATTTGTCCCTCTTGATAAAGCATTGGATGGTTCCGTCACGAGTCCCCGGCTATGAAGGAAAATAAGCATGATTCAGTATTTCCTTTCATAGAACTAGTCAATAAATGCATAATCGTGTAAAACACAAGTAGCTAAACAATATTATTTGTACTATCAAATGATTTTAGATTAGGCAGAAATTTTCTAGAAAATCTTGCAAAACACCAAAGCATGACAAGGGGTGAAAAGTCACCTGCTTTAAGGAAACTGGAAAAGTAAGCTTCCCACAGATTTCTGGACAAGTGACAATTTCCTTGCACATGCTCCTCCATGACCTGCAAACAGCCGCACAAGCAACCACGTGCTTCCGAGCAGGCCATGTGCTCTCACTCTCTTCTAACCTTCTAATCACATCATAAAGTAGCTCTGGTGGGAGATTAGCCCAATGACTATCCTGAATTACCACAGGCTGGTTATTTAAATCATGAAACAAACTGTGTGATTTTCCCCTATGATGACCAGGCAGCCTTACATCAAAACTACGCCGGGATAAGCTCCCAAAACTATCTCGTATATCCCGAGCTATGGTGCGGAACGACATCTAACCTCAAACTGGTAAACCGGAACCAAGATGTCTCAACGTATATCACTCACTTTCATGATCCTTGTTAGTATTTCACAAGTCGTTCCCATAAATTAAATCCCAATTGACATCTATTTCTATCTGCAGACAAGCAAAAGTAAAATAATATTTGGAGACAAAAATATATAGCCAAGAAGAAAAGATAAAATGGGTATGTAAGATAAGGCATTAAATAGATAGAAAAAAAGAAGAAAAGAACAAAAAAAGAAAAGGGGCAATTAGAAAAGGACACCTTCACGTGGTCATTAAAGTTAATTCAATCACATAACTTTTGTTGGATACAGCTTTTCTTCAAGTTATTAAAGTGAATTTAGTTTTCGTATTTCCGCTTGCAGAAGAACTAAAAGAATAAAACCAGCTAATCAAGGTCTACTTTATGCAGGATTATATCCATATATTTATTAAATTTTACTTGTCTGATCTCTATGTCAACTATATCAACCAATGAATTAAAATAAACTCCAGAAAATTTCTCTACACACGTAAGTATGATATTGATTTGCAACTTTAGTACTAAGCACCCACAAATATAAAGCTAAATCAAATAGATAAGGAAATAGTCTTGGGAGCTTAAGTGTGACTCTGAAACTTATATTTCAGGCCGAAACAGAAACTCAAGAAAAAATAAATAAAATAAAAAATCTTTAACAATAATTTAAAAATAATTTCAAGGGTATCACCAAGAAAAGAGTAGCTAACCTGCTAAAAGGGCTGTAAGTAAATCCAAGCTTCGTAGTTTCTTCAGAGATCTGCAAAAGCCATAGTAATTAATTATATTTTTTGAATTAAAAGGTCAAAAACCCAAAAACCATAAATTTCACCAAATTTCACCTTTCGAAATCATCAAAATCAATGAAAATAAACTATTTTAACACCTCAAATTAAAAACAAACTGTCACCGAGGAAGAAAAATAAATAAATAAATAAGGAAAACCCAGAAAGCCCAAACTCTACTGAATCTACACAAATTTCAGCTCTTTGAAAATCAGCAGTGTTAAAAGTAAAAAAGAATTATAAAATGTGAATAAAACTTTGAATTGAAACATATAAACATCTTTATAACCAAAAATTTGAAGGTTCAGAAAAAGAGATCGAGATCTATACCTCAGAAAACAAATTCTTGAAAACCCACATCCACATCATATATGTATATATATGTACGTATGTTCAAACCCAAAATCTCAGTCAAATTGTCCCAAACCCACCTACCGAAAGAGACTCATCCGCACTTTAAACTCGGATTTAAATCTGGTTCAAGAAACAGCTAGAGAGAAGACGAAGAATAAGGAAGGAGTATAAGATGAATAAAGTGAATAATAATTTTTATAAAAAGGAAAAATCCATTAGTACTTTTAAGTTTTAACTGGTTTTTGGTTACTCGTTCGAAAAATAATATATATGTTTTAGGGTCTGGTTAGGATTCTCCAATTCTTCAATAAATCAATTTTTATTTTTTAACCATACATTCTTCAATAAAATAATATTTTACATCACATCAATGATTTTTTCTTCTTTTTCAACCACACATTTTCTATCATATCACTATTTAAAATCAATTCTTCCTCTAATAAGAGCTTGTTTGGTTTAGATTTTTTGGAGGAAGAATTGATTTTGAATAGTGATATGATGGGAAATGTGTGATTGAAAAAGAAGAAAAAAGTATTGATGTGATGTAAAATATTATTTTATTGAAGAATGTGTGGTTGAAAAATGAGAATTAATTTACTGTAGAACTGGAGAATCCTAACCAAACAGGCTCTAAATATAAACCAAACTGGCTCTTAATATTGTCCACTACGTTACCTTAAACCTGCCAACAGATAGGAAGTTTTTTAATCGAGGTCACCTAATTTATTGGTTTGTTTCATGTTGGTCATTTAACTTTAATTTATATTAATTTAATCAATAATTTTTTTTTTCTTTTTCAACCACACATTTCCCATCATATCAGTATTTAAATTCAATTCTTCCTCCAAGAAATCTAAACCAAACTAGCTCTTAATATTATCCACTACGTTACCTTAAACCTGCCAACGGATAGGAAGTTTTTTAATCGGGGTCACCTAATTTATTGGTTTGTTTCATGTTGGTCATTTAACTTTAATTTATATTAATTTAATCATGCAATCTTATATTTTTATTTTAGTTGGATGACTAAACTCATATTCTGTTTCAATTTGACTATTCAATATTTTACAATTACAAAATCTATGAAAATTATGACGTGGTAGACTAAATTCATAGTATGCAATGACTCTTAAGAACCTATTTTTATAGGAGTCATGTTAGAAGTACATAACATGTTACATAAAGTAAAGAGCCCCCTAATAGGGGGCCGCCATTTGGTAATTATGTAAAATATTAGGTAAGATGTTATGTACACTTAGTATTTTTTTTTTTTTTTTGAGTCATGCTAGAAGTACATAATATGTTACATAAAGTTTTACATAATTGCTAAATGGCGGCTCCCTATTGGGGTAAAAAGTAATTTATTTTTAAAAAAAATATGCGGTTCAAAAGTAAAAAAAGTTATTGGTACACCCAAAAAATTATTTTATTAAGAAAAGTGTAATTAAAAATAAGTTTGAAAAAAAATTAAAAAATTATTTTATTAAGAACGTTGGTTTAAAAATATGTACCAAACATCAGTTAAGTATATACATGTCAATTGTCAGTTGTAATCGTGCAAGACTAGTTTTTTCAAATTTAAAAATAAAATAAAATTTGTAACTTTTAAGTCCCTAAAATAAATTGTATTCCCAAAATATATAAGACATGAAGCAGATTATTCGTCGATTTTGCTAACAATTTATAGATAGAGTGGTCAAATTAAAACAAAAATATATTAGATCATTGGTTTTAGTGAAAAGAAATACTACTATAAATATTTTAAAACTTTAATAATTTAATTTATTTCATAAAAAATGTTATATTTTTGCAAATAGGTAGACAAACAATTAATAAATCAACAAAATTCATCTTTTAAAATAATTCAATCAAGCTAATTAAGAATTCAATAAATATTTGATACCTCTCCATTTAGTAGTATTTTCTCAAACTTCAAATTTTTTATACTCTTTGACATTTATACTATCACTATAAAATAAAAGAGGCAAACGTAAAGGCAGGACACGTGTCGCGATTTGATGTCGTCGTCAAAATTCAAAATTTTTTTTTTCCCTTTTATTCACGCAACCATTGGCATTTCCTCATTTCCTTCTCTAAATTTCACCTTTCCCTTCTCCTTCTTCGATCTTTTCAACTCAATTAACAGAAAAAATCTATTTTGCATCCTATTTTTCCCATTTCCTCTTCAAATTACTTACAGTGCACAAGAGGAAGAAGAAGGTATTTCTCTTGCATTTTTTGGATGTTGCGTCCTTGGAGGTGTGGGCTTCTCAGAATTTTTTTTTCTTCAGTTCATGTGGATTTTAATTAAGTGTTTTATTTTGAGAAATTTGATCTGTGGCTTGCTTCACTGGCTAAAGTAACTTCTTCTTCTTCAAAATAAAAAATAAAAAAAATTAAAGAACAGTGTTGGGGTTTATGCTCGGGGAACGTAGAAGTTATATGGAAATTCTTTGCAAGTTAGTAAGAGTTGAAGATTTAAAAATGACCTCTTTCGTTTTGATTATATAATTACAGCCCGTTCAATTCTCATTTTCCCCGAAAATGTAGAAATAATTGGACCGTTGTTACAGTATCCTGGCTGACAACCACTGTGCACATCTGAGCCATGCATGTAGCTCGAATGACCATAATGCCCTTCTCTATTGCTGGAAGAGGGTCACTTTCCCAATTTTCTTGATTGGAAGAACCTGACAAACACTCATCTTCAGCATCTTTCACGCCCGCCTCCATTCCTGCCCACTTCCGGCGAAATACTCCGACAATAGTCATGCCCATCTCAAACCATAGCACGCATCTCACTGTAGACGCCACTGCCCCGCCACCAATGTCGTCTGGTTCTGTGAAAGCTATCTCATCGAACCGTAACATTACCACAAATCGAACGACATTCCAATTCGTGCATCGTAGTCCACCTTGTCCGCCAAGTAAGAGACAACACTCTTTCCATCTCCGGGTACTGATCTGGGCATCCGTTCCAGACTTCCAGTGAATTTTCGTGTTGTTCGATTTTTTTTTCTTTTTCTTGATTTTGGTTGCTATTCATGAATTAGTGTGTCTAATAGTTATTTTATATATTATGATGATCAAAAGTTGATTCTTGAGTTATTATCATTTCGTATTCAGTAAAACCCCTTTTCTAGGTCTCCTATAATTATTGCACCCCTTTCCATCTCTCACCACGTACTGGGAAATTATATTGTACTGGATCTTCACATAAATATGACTGCACATTTGTATAGTTGTATATATCTTATTTCATTCCTGCGTTTCACTTCAAATTTCAGTAAAAGAATATTTGTACGAGTCATCTCATTGGCACTGCAAAGAATTTAGCTAACTTGTGTTAGGTGTGTGCACGAGTCTTCTCATGATTCATTCATAACAAAATTAAGCGAGCACTATCATTGCGTATAATCTTATATTTTACACATCAAATTTTTCGAAATTAGTTAAATCGGTATGTCGGACGATTCATTGTTACAAGTTTATACAGCCAACTTTCACCTTACCCACTTAAATAAGGTGTATAACTGGAATTTAGAAACTTCAGTACCTTGAATATTAGGTAACACGGAATGAAGTTCTTTTGGCTCTTTTCAACTAGATACTCAGTTCGTTTGGCTCTGTCAATGATGGCTTCAGTTTACTGGCTTTTATATTGCCCGGACTCTCATAGCTTGTAAATGATGGTATTTTATTTTTGTTAACTTCGATCTTCAATTTTTCCCAAAAGCCACGTCGATCTTTGTAATTTCAAAAGATTTTACTAGCCTCTTCTTCGACAATTTTGATGGTTAATTCTAAGCAGTTATGATTGTAATTGATTTTTTTTTTAGAGGACAAGTAGCTTGTTGTATTGATTTTCCAAACTTTTCGTACTTTGATATATGCCACAATTTTTGGTTCTTTGTTAGGTAAAAACATTAAAAATGAGAAAACCCAGAACTCTATTCACCTCCTTTTGAATGCTGGCATTCCAATTCTTTAGCACCATTCGCGTGTCATTTGCGTACACCCAATGTGTATTGTAGCTTTCAAGAAAACAAATTTTTCTTCTTGTGTTGTTGTAATCAATTTGATATGTTGTTGTGAAAAGAAAATGTACATCTGTGACATTTAGCTATTTCACTCTGACAATGTTGCTTCACGTATGTGCATCCATATTGTTATATAGAAGAACGTATTCCACACGACATCATGGTTGGAAACCCAAACGAGACAGTTTATAATGCTAGTTAGTTTTCATTCTGTGACCAACCTCCAACTCTAGTATTTTAATTCCCGCAGATCACTGGCATGGGCAGTCCTGGGTCCTCCAGTTCTCACGGCTGTCGCTCGAAAATGTATGCCAAATGGAAACCTATCGAAAGTAGAATATTTATTGCTGCATGTGAGACTGCTATTGCTGAAGGTCATCGACATGGAAGTGTTTCGCAAAGCTTTGCTGGGAACACTTTGTGGCGTTGTTCAACTCCATCTCCGGCCATAATTGGAGCAAATAACAACTTCGTAACCATTGGGATGCCATGCATTGAGACCATAAACGACTCACCGAGCTTCTGTCATGCACGGGTGTGGAATAAAACCAATCCCCAGGCCGTATCGTTGCATCAGACAAATGATGAACACGAAAAATCAAGGTACGTTACGAAAATATTTGTTCACATGACCACATTCATTCATGCCTATTGGTTATTCACTTTGAACATGTGAGATCATTTGCATTTGCCGACTTTAATTTGTTGACACCGTCATTGTAGGAGAACAAAGAGTTTAAGGATAAAGATGTCAGCGAGATCTACATCCGATACTAGCAGCTTTTTGGAAACAGTTACGAAAGCGACAAGTATGCAATGACGCCGACGAAACTATGTCGTACGGGCCTGGCATTGGCGGAAGACAGTGTATATGACGACAGCAGGGATGCAATCCCTCTTGATGGGAAGGGATCTGCTTCGAGCGATGAGGGATACGATGCCATGTACAACTCAGGCAGGAACACTTGTACTGGCCGTAGCTGTGGCAAAAGAAAATCATTCGGTAGTGCAAGAAAAGGAAAGAATAAGAAATTTTCAGCTCATGAGTTGTCCTTGTCCGTTGAGCGTGCCACCAGTATCGCCGATGCTGTTGCTGCGAAGCTTAATACCCTCACGGCGCAGACAGAGAATGCTGGCGCGGCTTGCATCAAAGAGTTTCTAGACTCAGGACGACTGCAGCGCGGAACGCCATTGTTTTGGTTTACATGTACACTTCTAGCACATAAGCGGTACCAGGATATGCTCATGGTGATGAGGCACATCAACAAGATATTGGATTGGATCGAATGGCAGTTTAATGAACGAAAAAACTAGTGCATTATGTATTATATTCATTGGATTACTGTTGATGTGTATCTTTTTCCTACTTTCACTTGTGACACTGGCATGTTCCCATGCACAAACCCATGTACTTCACTACTATTTCTTTTTGTTGTTGCTTTGTTTATGTAATTCAGACTCCTTTGATGTGTTGTTGTGTATAAGTTTGTTTTTTTGTCTAATTGATTTCTTGAATCTGTACGGTGTAGCTAGACAACATGTAGACATTGATAATTGAGCAAGTATCATAACTTTTTTTTTCTTTGTCAAATTGGTACAAGGTACGTTCACATGTGGTTCAAATAACATATCTTAAATCACAACTCACTGCTTTATAAATGAGGAGGTTTCTACGAAGGGATTATCATACACGCAGTCACGAGTGTACCCTTCTTTTACATTACTGCTACGCTAAGATCTACTTTGGACATAAGCTTTTCTTTTACAAATCAGTGTAGAAATGGAAGATCTAAACTTCAGTTGTGTCATTCTATTGGGATCGGATGAGGAAGAAGGAATAGAAGATGATGAATTCTTTAATCAATTGGCGGACGATGTCTCGAATTGGGCTTCGTACTGTCAGCTCGCATACAGTGACGCGACAGATTATTATCGCAAATAGCGACGTCAAATTTGACGATTTCCTTTTGCGAGAAATGGGCACATGTTCATGAAGGAAACAATGAAAGAAAACATGCAGATGTGCCTTCAAGAATTCCGAATGTACCCGCCAATTTTGTGACAGCTTGCACATATACTGTGTGACGAGTATGGCTTATGCAGCAGCCAGCATGTAGATATTTATGAACAACTAGGTATGTTCTTGTGCATATTAGTCCATGGAAAGTGTTTTCGTCAGGTGACAACGATATTTAATCACTCGTTGCAAATGGTATGTCATTACTTCAAAGAATTATTACTTGCTGTCGTTGCCTTATCAGCACGTCTTATTAAACCTAGTCAAGCGTATAAGACTAGGAGTTCCCGCACCGTCCGGACCTAGAAAAACATCATCTATTTTAGAATTGTATTGGTACTATTGATGGAACACATGTGAAAGCTGTGCTACTGTGGCACGAGCATGTCAATTTCATAGGTCGTAAAGGGGTACCGACTCAAAATGTGTTGGTCGCATGTGATTTCAATTTATGTTTCACGTTCGTACTTGACGGACATACCTAGAATATGCACGACGCTTGACTTTTTGCGCGTGCTATATACGCTCAGGATATTCACTTTCCGGTACCAGCCTCGAGCAAGTATTATTTGGTTGACTTCGATTTTGCACATCGACCAGGATATATGACCCCATATAAGGGATATGATATTTTGTACCATTTTCAAGAGTTTCACAACGACGGAACGGGACGTTGTCGAAGGTTTCGAAATGCTCGGGAGCGATTTAACTACAATCACTCTTTGTGTAGAAACGTAATTAACGTACCTTTGGCGTTTGGAAGCAAAGATGGAAAATTCTCGACCGTATGCCTAGCTATTCGTTTAACACACAAGTTGCAGTTGTCGTCGCAATGATGAGTATTCACAACTTTTTACGTCATTCGAAAGTTATAGACGAGGCATTTGTGAGAGCAGAGATGGACAACTGTGAAGTCGAAGTTGATCTACCTGATGCGGAAGACGAAATGCACGTCGAAATGTATGCACACAAAATGAAACGCAGTGATTGTGATAGATTTCGCGACTAACATTGATGTTACAGTCGTTTGAAGGGTCGCAAATTAATATGCATGTAGGGTGAACTTGTAGTCAGAAAAAATAATGTTTTGCCCGGATTAATTTGGGATGGTGTACTTTTGAAAAAAAAATTATTGTTTTTCGTAATGGCATCGGTTTGTTCCGTCATAGCCAAACACAACATTTAATGGAATTATTGGTTGAAAAATTTTTATTTTTGTTTGTGATGGCACTAGTTCTTGCCGTCTATGCCGAAGACCACGTTAGTGAAAATTGATTCAAGAAATGGGACAAAAATAATTGTTTGACCCATTCAAAGCATTTTGTACGAAATTGCCACATTTATTCCAAACCATTTCTTGCACTTTCACGTACAATTGTAAACTTACCAAATTCAAAATAATAAAGGGCATTTTGGTAATTGTACCCATATATTTATTTGCTTTAGTCATACACTTTTGAGCACCGGGACCCACTTGATGTGAAAGAAAAAAAGAATTCTTGGCTTCATAATGTGTATCAAACTGGTGCTTAAGCTTAGGTTTGGCATATATTTATTTTATTTCATCAAATAATGGAAGTGTGGTCTTCAGATTGGTTCTTGAATTGTATTTTGTGGCATTTTGTAGTATTCAGCTTAGGTTGGGGGTTTATAAGGAATGGATGTTGCTGATGTTGGGAGTTCTGAGCTAGAAAAAAGGCATCGTCGAGTGATTTATACTAAATCAAAAGAATCTTCGATTGCACGACGAAGAGAATTATATGCCTAGGCACGAGAATTGCGTAACATACGTCGACAACAACTTTGTATTCAGAAAAAAGTGCCTCGAGCTACAGATTTTAGAAGAAAAGCAACAATAATAGTAGGAGAGGGTACTTCTACAGATGCAATGGCCTGTGAGTTTTTTTTCTTTTACTGCATTTATTATTTTGTACATTTAATCTTTGGTTAATTATAGTGCTTCGTGTGAGAAATAATTTGAGACTTTTTTTTCTCCTTTGTACTTGTAAATTTTGGTTCTTTGCAATGTATTTTTAATTTTTCTTATATAAGTTATATTTTTGTTTTAGGTGATATCTTAACTACAAGTGTCAATGATCTTCAACAAACACGTGGTTCATACTTTTGCTTTTGTGTTATGCATTGTTGTGTCTACCCGAGTTTATAGATTGTTTATTTCTTTGACTAGGTTTTACTCCTTTGTGAGAATTTCAAGCGTTAGAATATGCCTCCAATATTTTACAGCAAATTCCAACCAAATCTTACTTGTTCCCTTGGCCAACAACTTGTGATTTCTGTGGAGCAAAAAAATTCATAAAGAAAGTAAGGGTTTTTCCTGTTGTGATGGAATCAATGATATACCTCCAGAACTGCATCATTTATTTACATCTACATCTGACGAATCATTTGACTTTAGAACTTATATTCGAAGTTACAATTGTAATTTTTCCTCTACTTCATTTGGTGTAAAGTATGATAATGACTTGTGCCAAAGAAATAAAGAAATATATACTTTTAGGATTCAAGGCCAAATATATCATTACTTAAATGAACTTCTTCCCATGGATTCTAACCCTTCTTATCTACAACTTTATTTTATGACACTGAAAATGAGATAAAAAATCGCTTAAAATATCAGATAGGCTTTCTCAATCAATTGTTGAAAAATTAGTTCACATTTTAGACATAAATCCATACGCTACTATGTATGAAATGAGTCCAACTGTTATTTCATTACAGTTACACCTAGAAAATAAGCAATTGGTTTCATATAAAGATACTGATAATCTTACAAAAGTTATTAGGCAAGATTTCTTCCAAAAAATCATGCTTACTGAATTTTTTACAATGAATGTTACTAATCCTGAAGGAAGAAAATTGTTGTACTGAGAATTCTCTGAATATTTTGTGTGAGATGCACAAGGTAGGTGTTGGACTGTTAGGAAAATAAAAGCTGTCGTGGTTGGAAGGGTTGTAGCAGCAAGTCCTAGAGAAGGAGAAAGATAATACTTGCAAATATTGTTAAATCATGTTAAAGGAGCACTATCTTTTGAAAATCTTAAATTTATAAACGGTGTTTCATTCAAAACTTTTCATGAGGCTGCATTATTATGAGGTTTACTTAGAGGAAATAATAATTGTGAGCTATGTTTACAGGAAGCTTGTAATTATCAAATGCCCAATTCTTTACGCCTCTTGTTTGCAACTATTCTAGAATTTTGTGGTCTTGATGATCCAAAAAAAACTCTAGAACCAATTTAAAGAATTTATGTTTGAAGATTATTTGAGAAAAAATATGAGTATAAGCGATGCAGAGGTGAATACGTTAAAGTCTATAGATTCATTTTTAGAACCACTTGGCAAATATTTGAATGACTATGGACTGGCTATTTATGATGTTGGTATCCAGCATGATAAAATATTAGAAAGATTGGTTACTGAAGAACTAGAGATATTGATATTTGATAGTGATGTTTCACGTGCTGATAGTCTTAACCAAGAGCAAAGAGGTGCTTATGATGTCATTTTAAGTAAAATCTTTAATAATGTTGATGATATGTATTTTATTGATCGTCCTGGTAGAACAGGGAAAATATTTTTATATCGTGCATTGCTTGCAGCTGTTAGATCAAGGAATTTAGTTGCTTTAGCAACTGCATCATCAGGAGTGGTTGCGGGCTTGTTATCTGGTAGTTGGACAACACATTCAAGGTTTAAGATTTTACTTCATATTCATAATGATAGTGTTTGTGCAATAAGTAAACAATCTACTTTGGCTGGTCTTTTAAGAATGACACGACTAATTATATGGGATGAAGCTCCAATGATCAATTGTCAGGCTATGGAAGCTTTAGATAAAATGTTAATGGGCATAACCAACACTGACTTATCATTTGGTGGAAAAGTAATAGTTTTAGGTAGGGATTTCCGACAAATTTTGCCTGTTGTCCAAAGAGGGAATAAAGAAGATATAATTGCATTGAGTTTAATTAATTCCTATCCATGGTCCCATTTTACAAAAATAAAATTAGTTGTAAATATGCGAGCTCTCTTAGATCCTTCTTTCCATGAATATTTACTTCGGATTGGAAATGGAACAGAAAAAGAACATTTTTGTGGTATGGTTAAGCTTTGGTCTACTATGACTCTAAATTATGAGGATGACAATATTTCATTACATAAGCTAATTGATGTTGTATTTCCTAATATAGATGACTATTCAAAAAACCTTCATCATATGATTAATCGAGTTATTTTAGCCCCAAAGAATGAACATGTTGATGAGATCAACAATATTCTCATAAATCGTTTCCTATGGGATGCTTATACTTATTATAGCTTCGACGAAACATTAGACACAATAGATGAATCAATGCAAGAAGACTTCTTCAATTCATTGACCCCAAATGGTATACCATCAATAGATGAATCAATGCAAGAAGACTTCTTCATTTCATTGACCCCATCTGGTATACCACCGCATCAATTAGTGTTAAAGATTGACTGTGGGAGACACGGTTACGGTCTCCGTGTATCTGTGGGAGACATGGTCTGAATGGAGAAACGCACGGAGGTGTCTCTTACACTTCAAATTTTCTCATTTATACATCATTTATCTCTCGCATTACATCATTTATGTCATCGCGTTGAGACAAGTTCTAAAATACAACTTTTGTTGTAATGTAAAACTATGTCAACGGTCTTTCAAAGGAAAATGCAATTCTCGATTACAGATTTGAAGTTGAATGTACTCACGAGTTAATGATGCATAAAAGCGCAAAAGAAAGAAGTGCGAGTAAAAAACAATCACTACATGTTGTTCATCTAGAACAATACGTAAATGGCAGTTTACCCTCGAGTGGTTGCCCATGGTTAGCATGTAATTATTTATTAATTCCATGTTACTACCCAGGCAACAATTGGTATCTCTTCCGCGTGAGTTTTCGAGAATGGAAATTTCAGATATATGATTGTAGCCACATTGTTCATAGCACACAAGAGGTCATGGATCATGCAAATGCAACATTAAACGTGGTCCAATTATTATTATTGTCGGAGGTTTCCGTCAGCCCAGTTATAAGGAAAAATCGAAACAAACGGATGGAAGTAGAGATGATACCCTACCTGCCTTGTACAAATAATGAGTAAATATTATTTACTTCTTTTTCATCTCACTTTAATTTTATATTTATCTCTATAGCTAATTTATTTCAACGAAAAATTTTCCTTTCCATAGGCCAAATTGTGGAATTTTTTTGTTGAAATATATAGAATGCTTCATTTTTAGATATTCTATTGAATCAGTTTCTCCAAACAAGATGGCTATATACAGACGAAAGATGATAGTAGACATTTGTTGTAATCAATACTTTCTACGTTCTCTTCCAACCTGACAATGGATATTCAAATACATATTCACCTCTTCCATCCTCACAATGGATATTCAAGTACATATTCACTTAGATTCAACAGAAAAACTCCTACATTTACAAAACTTTCTATACAAATGAGTTTCATCTACGACATTGCTTCTTCTACTACCACATCAACTGCTCCATCAATTACTAATATGTAGGAGAGGGCGTATGTTGGGTTGGGTTAGGTCGGTTTTTGTCCCAACCCAAATTGTCGGTTTGTTCGAAATCCAACCTAACCAAATCCATGTAAATGTTGAAACCTAACCCAACCCAATTATGTGTCGCTCGGGTTGTGTTGGGTTGGTCGGTTTGAGATAAATTTATTGCACAAAAATTAAAATCATCAAGTTTTTTGATGTCAAATAACATTAATAGAGGCACCACTACGTTTATTGAACGAAGTTCTTAAATGAGAAAGAAATAAAGCAGCAGGTTCACCCCTTTCTGCTCCATGAAGAACTTGAAGACTAAAGAGCAGTGTACGTATCAACGAGTCAGTAGGAAAGATTAGAAACTACATGGTATCATATTTTATTTACAAAAAAGAGCCAATGATATAGATGGAGGAACAAAAACACCCAAACAATGAGGATTACAGAGAGATAAAATTACATAGATGATTAAAAAAAATCCAAAACACTCATCTAACTAAAACTTACAAGGGGAACATATTCAAGCACCTGGGATGTCAAATTATTGTATGGTCCCCTCTGATAAGTAAGCAGCCACCACTTAGTGGGTAGGACAAAATAGAAAAGCTTTTTTAAGTCATTAGCCATCCAATGTCAATATACTTGAAAAATAAAATAGTACAATCCATAAAATATTCATCAAAATAATTAAACAAAAGCGATTACACATTTCATTAAAATAGTATAACAAGATTGGCACCAAGTATTAAGTCATGTTTAATTTAGAAAATACTTTTTTTTTTTATTATGACTACGTGAACAATTAATTATGAATAAAGGTAAACAAAAATTATTCATTTCTTAATCCATATTGACCTTCTGCATTCCCACAATCCGATAAGTAATTTGATCATGAAAACTCACATCATCCTGCCGCAAAACATATATTAAGTACTAAATCAATCATAAAGTAAAAGAATACAAATGCACCAAATTCTGAAAAAACCGGCAATAACATTATACCATAAATAAGAATACTTACATGGAACATATAAAAAATGCATAAGATTATTATAATACATACGCGACATCAGTGGGATTTCCATTGCCGCCTAACTAAAAATCAGCAGCAGCCAGCATTCGACCATGGCGGCCAAAATCATGATTCTTGAGAGTCCTCAAGGCTTTCATCCCCTCCTCGTGGCCTCCAAAATACGAAAAATGAAGAGATGAAAGAGAGAAGACGGCTGAGATTTTGATTTGAGGTAAGACAGAACTCAGAGAAGACGGCTGCCTGGGCATTTAGGTTTAGTTGAAGTGGGGTTGATAAATGGATTTTTTTTAATTAACTGTTCGGGTTAGGTGGGTAACCCATAACCTGATCCACCAGTTAAAGTCATAACCCGAACCCACTAAAAAAATGAAAAAAAATTGACCCAATCTGGTCGGTTCGATTTGTTTCGGTCGATTTTTGTCCAACCTTACTTGTATGTATGGATATAAAATGTAAACCGTCGGATACATAAATGGTTAGGAGCTTATAAAAATAGAAAAAAGAAAAATAAAAAAAAAGACTTTAATATGTTGAGTGTTGTTAGGAATTCACTTTTAAAACATGTATNACACTTCTTAGTGCCACAAGCATAATCTACTCCACAATAATTGCACTTACACCTAACATCTGGATCATCCTTTGAGCCTAATAGAGTGAAGTGATCCCAAACATAAGAAGCAAGTCTATTAGATTTTCGTTTACCTAATGTTGACGGCGTACATGTAGGAAGACCAGATTGCAAATCTGTGGCACTTGAGTCTAATTGAGCTTGTGTGTCAGCGCCACTTTCTTCCCCTACATCCATACTTACCAACATATTGTACAAAAATTATGAATACACCAAAAGCATTCCACAAAAAATAAATGGTTAGAAGACTAAAGAGTTACTAAAAACAAATTATAAGCCAAATTGATCATTAAATTTAAACTAAAGAGTTACAGTAATGTTGTATGAGCAAAGAACTCAAAACTCTAGACTTTGGTAATATAATAAATCAAGTTTAGAAGTGCTAAAATCGAGCAAGATCAATCCCAGCTATCAATTATTGAGTGAAATTCATAATTCCGTCAGATTTTCGAGCAGTTCCATTAATTAGGGATTTTGAACATCTTGATATTAATTCCAGTACGAGCATCATCTACATCAGCAAATTTCACAATATTAACGATAAGTTCTTTTAACGATAATGTTATTTTCACAATTTTAAAATAGTGCCCTGTACAAAACAAATAAGAACAATTTCTTTAAATGGTTTGAACTCGAAGTTGCTGGACAAAAATGACACATTTTGAACCTCCACCTCACCATATCCTTTAAATGTATTTTAATTTTTAAATATAATTAAAATGATCTTCAACTTCAACTTGAAAATATCAACTCTAAAAAAAAGGTAACTACAACCTCTCAAAATATACACAAGTGATAAATAAAAATCTGACTCCCAAGTAAAACCCTTTTACTTGAGCAAATGAAACTATAATTAAAATCTGCGTAGCAAGAATACCTCGAAAAAAGTCAGCAATTGAATACCTCGGATAAATGAAGTAGTTCGGTTCCAATCTAACAAAGATGGCAGAACTCAGGGTTGAATCTTATTTGGGTTGGGACTTGGGAGTTGGGAGAGAACAAGTTTGGAGAGGAGATCTAGGACTTAGGAGCGAGAGGAGAGAGGCGACGCCACTGGAGTGAAATGTGAATAGAGTGAAGAGTCTTTAGGTTTTGTTTTTTGTTTTAACTTTTAATGTCCTTTTTTTTACTGTATCGGGTTAGGTCGGTCGGTTTATTTCGGCCCGCCCAAAAATTGAAAAAACCCGACCAGTCGGTTTGGGTCGGGTAGGGCGGTTTGGTCGGGTTGGTTGGGGTTTTGCCCACCCCTACTAATATGAGGTAAGTTCCTTTTTTTTATTTTTTATTTTTTACATTTCATGATTTCTTTTCTCCTTCCAATCAATTTATGGAAAGCTTTATCTTTTAAATATTACTATTCATGAATAATACTTCTGGCTAAAATTTTTGTCGTATTTTCTTTGCAGATTATGAAAGTTAAAGAAGGGATGACTTTGCAAATGTGAGAGTACTCTTTTGTCTGATATTCGAAGTTGCATAGATGCTAGAGACATCTTAAGAGTTTATCACTGAGCTAAAGGGAAAACAAAATGAAGGAGGCTTTTAATTTTGGACTTGTTGTTTTCCCTGATTTCTTTTCAACATTTCCTCTTTGCATGTGCTAGATTTCACCCATATTTTTTTTCCCAAATCTGATGGTTGCAAGAATTATTTTACCAAGTTGACTTTTGAATATACAGATATATATCCTCTGTCATCCCAATTAGTGCCATGTTTGCTATGACTCTTTGGCTTGGAAACACTGCTTACCTTTATATATCTGCTGCATTTGCTCAAATGTTGAAAGTAATAAGTAAGTACTACTCGTTATTTTATAGGTTGAAATTGATTTGGCTTGTCTATACATAATTTCTGTAGCAGTTTTCCTACATATTACTTGTTTTACCGATCTCATTCTTGATGACATTTTCAGTGCCAGATGCTCTTTTCATTCTTGGTGCAACAGCTGGACTTGAAATGGTAAGCTGCATGATGCTTTTGATAATGTCAATGATTAGTTTTGGTGTACTGGGGAAGTAAATATTAGCTAGGTCGGTGTTTTTTTACCAAATGGGAGATGTTGTTGGAGAAGCTTTGAGGCTAATATTTATGGAGATTTTGGTGAAAAGGAAGGGTGTCGAACTAAACCCCATATCCATGATGTAGTATATTAGCCTGTAGGCATGTAATTTATCCATTGAAATATTGGAACCTGTGGTAATAATCTATGTCAAGCTTATAGTCAGTCAAATAACTAAAATCTTGATTGATTGCGCAGTGCTATTTGCCTATTAATTGTTGTTGGATACTTGCTAGGTTATATCGAATAGGAAGTTGATTGATGTTGGATACTTCACAAAAAAATAACTACTTCATGCTTTCATCAGATCAAGGAAACCATCAACCAACATCAATTTTAAAATAAAATCATTTCTATCTTGTCGACAATAATTAACTAACGTGCAACACAAGTTTTCTTCACTAGTACTAATTAATAAGTCCCCGTTTATTTTACTAAAAATTAAATTTTAGTAAATTTTGATAACAACTTATTAAATTGGTGGTTGAAAAGGCAATAAATTGCTAAATTCACGTCTCCTTTAAGAATCCCATTTTGTTAGAACTCCTATGTTGATCACTTGCTTTGGATACGAAATACGAAAGAAATATGGTAAAATTGGCATCTCTTTAGAGATTAAAATTACCACTATTTTTCTTATACACCACATTATATGCAGACACCACTTAATTTTTTTTTTTTTAATTATCACACTAGAATCCTTTTACAAATATAGTCCTATTTTTATTAAAAATAAAATAAACTATCACAATAATCTTTTTTATCAGTCACACCTACATTTTCTCTCACTATTATATTTTTGTAACTCCACCAAACAGGGGCGGACCCAGAAGATTTGTTCAGCTAGGGCGGAGTCATGGCTATAGCCGTTAATTTTTTTCCCTCATCCCTAATTTCCTAAATCCTAAAATTCCCAAATCACAATTCACATTACACAACTCAAAATTAAAAGTCATAAACAATAATATGCCATAAATTCTTATTTCTCATTATTCATAATTCACAAAAACTTTAAAAAATAAAAAAAAAATAAAAAGCACTAGGCAGCACGGTGCACATGGTACCCAGTGAGGGCCACTTCATTCGGGAATCGGAAGAACTTATATCAAGAACGAGGTGACCCATAAAATACTTAGCGAGACAACTAAATGCTATTTACAAGATTTATTAAAAATCCATACAAAGAGAAGAACAATAACACACACAAAAACTCAGAAAGAAGAGATATTTCTAGTAAACAACCTCATTTCAACTTTGAGGCCCTCAAAATCCAGAATCACAGTCCACACCACATACTTCATAGATTCATAATTCATAGAAAAATTCAAGTTCACAAATCAGTAATCACAACTCTCACAAGGGCAAGATTAAGATTCAAGAATACAAGACAAGATGCCAAGACTTTTGAGGTAATACCTTCGATTTCGATTTTTGAAGCTCCAGCCGGTAGCCTCCATCTACTGTACATCTGCACCAGACCATCGACCTCCGACCATCGCACCATCCACCGACCACAGTCAAAGACTCATAGGCACAGCCACTCAGCCACAGGAATTTCACCCTTGTTCGTAATCGTCAGTACCTACCCTCCCCCTCTCTTTGCCGGACAAACATGGGTAAATGGAAATGGTAATTGATATGGATTGGATTTGGTTAAATTGGATAAGTTGTGTGGGCTAATCACTAATGGACTTACAAGTTTCAATTGGGCTTTTTTTAAGTAAGGCCTAAAAAAATTAAAACATCACAAAAACATAATTCAGCAGAAGGCCAGACAGAGACAGTAGAAGCTCTCCTTCAGTCCTTCTTCTTCCCGGCGGACGGCAACTTGGCGGTGAGAACCTGCAGCTTCCGGCGGACCCAGCACGGGCGGCCGCGGGGGCTGGCCAGGTGCTGGGTCCGCCCCTGCCACCAAATGAATCTATTAACTCCCAATAAGAGAGAGAGAGAGAGAGAGAGAAGCTTTTGTTTTGTTTTTTTCTTTCTTTTTGCAATTTTGCTGAAATATAGAAACAAACAATGAAAAACACCATCCCATCTAGCAGACCGATCCATTTGTCCAATATGATGTTATATTAGAGCATCTTTCGTGAAATCTAGGTGACAAATAAATAGAAAGATTTTTTATTTAGGTTGCATTGGTTTCAATTGAATACATATTAAGTTCCAATTTGATCTTTATTAAGTTCAATTTATAATTCAAAATGATTCTTTACATGTATTTTATAAACTCTAAAATAAAATAATAAAATCGAAAGGAAGAGGGAGAAAGTTTAGTTGTGTAAAAACCAAGAAGTATGAGAGAGAGAGAGAAATTGTATATAATTTATTTGAGGCTTATTTGCACTTTTTAATTCTTTAATAAATTTAAATGAGACTTGTTTTCACTTTTTTTTTTAAATTAATTTTTTATTTTTTAATAATTTATTTCAGACTCATTAACACTCTATAAAAAAAAATTGAATCTATGGTTGTAATTAATTGTTTAGGTTTTTTATTTAAATAAGATGGTATATTCGTCATTTAACAACTCTTTATTGAGAAATTAAATGAAAATTGATAGAAATAATAGTTTGCACAATCAAATGTGTAATCAAGTGTGAAAGTGTCAAAAAAAAATTGAAAGATGTGGACTTTTAGCAATAATAGTGAAATGTATGGACATTATGTACTAATTACCCTTTTAATAATTTATTTAGCACTCGTTTACACTTTTTAAAAAATATTGGAATTATGGTTGCAATAATTTTTTTTCTTTTTCTTTTATTTAAACAGAGGGGTATATTNCTTTTTAATAATTTATTTATGACTTTTTTGCACTTTTTTTTTTTTTTTAAATTTGGGACAATGATTGCAATTAATTCTTTTTTTTTTCTTTTTGTTTTATTTGAAGAGAATGATATATTCGTCATTATACAATTTTTTATTTAGAAAATGTATGAAAATGACCTTTTGCGAAATGAAATGTGAAAATAAGGGTAAAAATGTCGAAAAATGAAAGATAATGATGTTTTCCACAATAACAATGAAAGATAGAGACATTATGTACTAATTATCCATAAAAATATGAATTCTTTTGGCTAAAAAATTAACTTCATGACGTTCCATTTCTCAATTTAAACAAGAGAAAACTACCGAAATTAAACCATTCATGCCATTAAATTAAAACTTCCAAAGGACAGGAAGAAACATTTGTGTTCATTTATTAATTAACTTTATATGAAAATACAAAAAGCTTGCAACAACATAAAAGACAGATACCATGTGGTAATATTACATTGGATATTCTAGCTTTTCTAGTATTTGAAGCAAAAACAAAAGAAAAGAAAATTGCAACAATCTAGGAATTAAAATAATTACATTCCACCTCATAAAGGTGCCGGCCTAAGAGCTTTCTTGTCTAAGCATACAAAAATTTTACAAAAAAATCTTATAATATTCTAAAAGTAACAAATTAGGTTTATAAGTTGATGAGCATGGGTAACTTACAAGTCTATCAACATTAGTTAGCTATGGCATTGTTAGTTGCTAAGTATAGATTAGATCTTACTAGGCAATAATGACTAGTTACGAACATGTTACAAATATTGAATAATGACTAGTGATGACAAAAAAATCCGCTCCGCCCTGTCCCGCCCCAACGCTGTCCTGCACCGAATAAGGTAAAAAAAAACCCGCCCCGACGGGTTGGTGGTGCGGGGCGGGGAGAGAGTGTCCCGCCCCAAAGTGCCCCGAACCCACCCCGTGAAGAATAAAAAAATAATTAACTACAAATTAAAAAAAAAATAGTTAGTTGAAAATTTTTGAAAAAAAAATAATCATAAATGGGGCAGGAAATGGGGCAAGTCCGCGCCCCGCCCCGCTCCATTTAAGATGGGGTGGGGCGAGGTGTGGGAGTGGTGGGGCGGCGTAGGGTGGGGGTGCCCCACTCCAAACCCGCCCCATTGCCATCTCTAATAATGACTCGAGTGGTTAGAGATACAATAAACCTTATATATATATATATATATTGTCTGGCCCTTATTTTTCTAAATTTTAAATTTTTTCAAACTCTTTTTTTAATCACACATTTCATATGGCGCACACTTTTATCTATTTTTCAATTATATATTTCATCAATTTTTTTTATTATCAAAACTTACTAAAAATATGATTTTTAGATAAATCAAATGGGGACTACATTTAAAGTTTATCCCCTCACAAGCATGTTATGTATTCATTCCTAGTATCATGTTGCTAGTCAATTTCTTTCACAATTGCTACTGGTGGAATCACTTTTGCTTTCTTTTCATGCTACTATGATTTTTCGGTCACCCAAATTGTCTCGTCTTTCCATGAACTTCATGACAATTTGAACCGTTGAATTTGGCGGCTGATAATATCTCTAAAGTTAAAATAGATAAGTTTGTTTGGCAAAATTTCGGTGAAAAGAGAAAGAAAACTAAAAATTCTGTCTGTCAAGGAAAAATATACATATAAAAGTGTGTTCTTTAATGGCGTGCCCACCATTATCAATAATGGCACGTTTTAATTCTACTTTGCTTTGACTGCAACTTTTGTTACCTCAAATGAACCAAAGTAAAATGTTATACGAATATTACAAAATATTTTGAATTTATAATTGACTCGCAGGTCCAAAATTATGCCCAGAAAATACCAGAATCTTGAGAACGAAAAAAAATAACAAATAGGAATAAAGAAAAGTAATAAATTGTAACCAGAAAATGGCCAGTCGACGACGCCATTAATAATTACACAAGCTGGGCTGTTAAATCTTGTTGGTCAGTCTTGTATTTTGTCTAAATTTGAAGAAAAGTCAACAAAGTAACATCCATCATTGCACATACAAGAAATATTAATTTCAAGACATGTTTGATGGAGATAAAGCAATCAAAACAAAGAAGACAAGAATTAAAATATTATTTGTTGTGTTATACTTCGTTGTTAAGTATTGTGTACTACGTACAGTGGCAGAGTCGAACTATATTGCGAGAGACAAGTAAATTGTAAATATTGTGAGTTGACACTTGAGAGATGATCAGAACGAAGGCAGTTTGGTGGCTGAAAATTTGCAACACACATCGACGTCAACACGAGTTGAGCAGCGAGAACATTCAATTTTAATTGAATTGACGAAATGTATGTATCAGAGAGGAATAGGAAATTAATTAGTGATATTATGATGCGAATTAATTATCAGAGAAAATTCTAAATCAATTAGAAAAATGAGGGATAAGATACGAAAATGCGCAGGATGTACAAAACATACTGAACTTTCAGCTTGGGTGTCGAATTTTCGTCCATGAGTACAATCTAGAAGTGGTTTCCGATTCTGCACACGTTTGTCAAATGACGTTGTCTAACTTTAAGGGCCAAATTTCGTTATTTAGGGATCCGTTTTAGCCCTTTTCTATTTTTAGTTAGTTTAAGGATATTTTCATTATTTTACAGTATTTTAGTTTTACTTAAATTTGTTTTATTTTCAAGTTTATTTAGATTTTTTTTTTTCTAGAATCACAGTTTTATTTTGATTAGGAATTATTTTATCTTTTAATTGGAATATTCGTCAACTGGATGTTTCCAATGCCTTCTTTCATGGGATTTTAGATGGAGAGGTGCTTATGGAAAAATAAAGAGGGTATGTGGATGAAAATTTCCCAGATTGATTAGTGCATTTTTGTGCACTTATTAATGCCATATGAGTCTTTGTGTCGTTTAGTATTGGATTTTACTTAATTTAGGTTAATTTTATCTTATTTCAGTTTTGAACCCGTTTTCAAGCAATTGAAAAAGAAAGAAGGATCATTTGGCCAATGAATGCAGGTTTGAGAACTAATAAGCATTTGAGTAAAAGTTGAAGCACTGAGATTGAAATAATTTGATGTGGAGGACCAATATGGAAGAAAGAATGGAGAAGGGGTTGAAAGGAAAATTCGCGAAATTTTTATAACTCGGCAACCACCCAGTTATATCGCCCGACCCTATACTTCAATAACAGGAGCCAATTTTTATGCTTGGACAACTGTCCCATTTTCTATTAGGTGCCTGTCCAAGTCAAGTTGGGAAAAAGATTCCGTTTCTTTTAGAATTCAATTCTAACAAGGAAACTTCCGTTTAAGCCATGATATTCACGATTTTTGGAAATCTTTTGAGACTCTTTAGAGGGATATAAATACCAATTCTCAAAAAATAATTAGAGGGTGGAGAATTAATTGCAAAAAGAGGCAAAAAAACACATTAAGATCAAATCCAAGAAGTTCAAGATTGAATTCAAGAATTACCGGGTGATGAACAACACTTATATCTTTTGCTTTATTCTTTATAACATATTATGTTAGATTTCTTTGTGCTAGGAGAACGATGAACCATGTAATATGAGTTTTTAATTTTTATTTTTATATATTTGACATTAAAAACACGTTTTTGATATTTAATGATTTATATGATTTTATTTTTTCTACAATTATTGTGCACGTTACTTGTGTGAATTATGTGACATATTTTATGCATTCGAAATAAGGAAAATAAGTTCAACATATATAAATTGTCATAGGACCCGATAGGGGATAAAAATATACCGCTATGCCTTATGTGAATCTTTAAGTGTTCATAAAAATTCATACATTTTATATGTTTACATCCATCATAAAAATATAGTTGGGTTACATATAAAAATAGTTTTAACATTACTAGAGAGAGATTGCTAACTAAAATAGGAACATTGATTCATCAATTTAATCATGTTGTCAACATGTAAAACTAGGGTTAAAATTGATTATTGCATGAGAATTCGAGATTCTAGTATATTTGTCATTCATTAAAACACATTAATTTGCTTTCAACATAATTTGCATTTAATTTAGTTAATTCATTCATAATTGCATAAGTATGTTAAGTTAGATATAATTCAGTTATAAACACATTATATTGTCATTGTTTCAGTTAACGTCGTGAATATTTAAAATTGAGCTAATCAATCTATATGGGACGATACTTGGACTAAAAATTCACTTTATTACTTATTAACAAACCATACACTTGTGGTGATTTTAATCCGAAATATATTTTCGTGAACAAGTTTTTGGCGCCATTGCCGGGGATTGAGTTTTAGTTTGATTTTATTTATATTGACACTAATTCGAACTTCTACATGTATTCTTGTATTATTATTTTCGTTCTATTTTATTTTTTCCTTTATCTTTTTCAGGATATATAAGAGAACAAAAAATAACAGGATAAAAGATATTTGTGGTTGATTTCAACAAAATGCTTGTATGTGACTTTATCACGATGCAACAATAATTGGCAGCTCAAGAAATTGATGATGGAGATATGCTTGTGGGAGATCTCATTATAGGACAACGACTATGAGATATAAAAGCATAATGTGAATTTGATGAAACTGTCCTGTGTAGCTTACCCGTTACATTATTTCTCTAACCATAATTTGATGTGAGCGATTTTCCTATGGGATTATTTCTTCTATCGATTATTAGTGAATATCAATTAAGGGAATCAAATCCATCAGACTTCCAACAAATATAACAAGAGGATGAGACTTTTCATGAAGATGTCATTATTTCTTTGCCAAAAGTTTCAGATACAAACGTTAAAGATTTGAGAGTGCTAAGCATCAATTGGACGAGGAAAGAAGTCAAATGAATGAAATATAATCCAAGTCCTATCACATATCAACTTCCAACCGAAAAAGTTATACTTCGAATTCTCAGTGTCAATTTGAGACCCATTTTTGGCATAGGAAATGTTTGAATTGGAAAAATTATATTTCTGGAAGATTTGTATTTCTTTGAGTTATCTTTCCAACTCATTTTAAATCACCTCAATCGAATATTGGGAGAGAAAAATATGACTAAAATACTAAAAGCTGTTAGTGGAAAAATCGTGCGGCTGTACATGTCTAATTTCATGCGACTGCATTATGCATTCCTGGGCCAAAATTGATAGTTGGATATCCTTCTATGAGACTACTTGTAAATGTACTATGCGATCGCATAGTACAAACTTTTGGTGAGATTTTTTTTTTTTTCAAACGGGAACTTTACTTTGGTAACAAGATTTTGGGCATCCTATATATACAAAATTCGACTAGAACACAGTGGGAGACCTTCTTTTGCCCTAAAAAGCATATGCATAAGTGTTTTGAGAGGAGAAAAAGAGGAATAACGCGAAGAACAACATCACGAAGCGAAGATTAAATTCAATAAGCTCCAAAAGCTTGGTTTCATCTACTTTCTCTGAAACTTATCGATTATGGGTTTACATAATCAAATGTTGATTATTCATTATTTACATTCTGCACTAACGCCTTCGAAATCTTTGTCCTGGTGTATGTAGATGACATTATTGTAACATGGTATGATAGACAAGTAGTTCTTGACTTCATTAAACAGTTGAAATCTAAATCTCAAATTAAAGACTTAGGCGAACTACGCTATTTTCTTGGGGTTCAAGCAATCAGAAATGCAGATGGACTCCATTTGAGAAAATCGGAGTACATTATTGATCTTTAGAGAGCAACAAAATGACGGGTGCAAAGCCCTTACATTCTCCAACTGTGTCTGGTTCAAAATTATCCTCCACCAATGGTGCATTACTTGCTAATCCATCTGAATATTAGAGAGCCTTTCAATATTGCACCATCTCCCGACCAGATATAGCATACTCTATAAACTAACTTTGCCAATTTATGCACTCTCCTATTGAACCTCATTGGTTGGCTGTAAAAAGAGTATTAAGGTATCTCAAAGGTACAATGGACTTTGGTCTTCATTACAGCCTTTCTAAAATTAAATTGCATGCATTTTGTGATTCAAAATGGGCAAGTAATCCTGATGATAGAAGAAGTACCACTGGATATGGGTGTTTCTAGGTAAAAATTTAATTTCTTGGAGTGCGTAAAAATAAGGAGTGGTCTCAAGATCGAGTACTGAAGCTGAATATATATATGAAAACGTAATTGAATACAACCCAAAATACTAAAAAAATATGTGATATAACCTACTTTGTAACTATGATTTTAGACAACTGCATTTGACGAGGTCTCATGTTTTGAAAATGATACAATATTGCCTCATTCTCAATTTTTTCAAAAAATCTCTTTCTCCATGTAAACCACCAAATTATCATTCAATCAGTCATCTCCCATTTTTTATCCACGTTATCCATTTCAATTGCTGCCATTTCGGAACAATCTCAAATTCCCACTTTCAAAAATCTCAGATGCCCAATCTCAAAAATCCAATCTTTTCCAGGAATTCAAATGCCCAACTCGAGAAATCTGCTCTTCAAAAATATAGATGCTCACTCTCAAAAGTCCAATCTTATGACCAAATCTTAATCGCCCAGTTCCAAATATTCAATCTTCTGCCAAAATATCAGTTACCCAAATCCAAAAATCCAATCTTTTGCAAAAATCTCAGATGCCCACTCTCAAAAGTTCAGTCTTATGCATAAAAATACGATGCCCACTTGGTAAAATTTGATATTTCACAAGCATCTCAATAATCCACTTCTACAAAATTATCGGATGCCCACTTTGTTTTTTCCACAAATGCCCAATACCAAACATTTAAGTTTATTCAATTCGTCTATTTCTGCTTTTTTCCTCCATATAATTTGGTTTCTTCTTCTACTAGAGAGCATACATATTAGATAAGAAGAAACAAAAGCATTTTACGAAAAAGTGGAGTAAAAAAAGCAGAGTGGGTGAAGAGAGATTAACACGGTTCGATTCAAAAGAATCAAACAGCGAAACGGGTCACCCAATTACAAAAAAAAAGAGAGAAATGGGCCACCCAACAAAGGGCCCAATTTCAAAACAAAACAAAAAAAGGAGGAAGAAGATGAACTGGCAACCAGGCGAAGCAAAACCCAAGCCTCTCCTACGCCGACGTCGGTCTCCCTCTTCCCCTGCGATGTAGCACTGTTGTGGCGGAGCCCAGCACGAGTGGCCACGTCCCTTTGCCGGGTGCTTGGTTCGCCGCTGGTCAATTGTGATATTCAGATAAAACATATCTCTACGCAAGATCAAGTGGTTGATATTTTTTACCAAGGGACACACATCCAATCAGTTTGAATTCTTAAGACACAATTTACTGGTAACATTTCTTCCCCACAATTTAAAAGGGGTGTTAGAGTGATGGCTGACAAAGGAGGATATATCTGTGGTCGATAACATATTTTTTAGATTCTGTGGATCATTTAGTTGAATTAGTTCAAAATCTGAATAAGACTGTAATCTTTAGTTACTGTTGTTTGTCTCCTGTTATACTCCTTTATTTACTCAATTCAATTACTTGTAAAATCCTATATATGGATATCAATACCAACAAATGGAGGTTAGCCATTCATTCAAAAGTTAAGTATCATATTTCTATGCTTTTACTTGCTTACAAAAACTCTCAGGTTACTCTTTGAGATATCATCCTCACATGGATAAGGTGGTGAAATTTGGTCAAAATCCGATGGATAGGATAGCGTTATCAACTTCTCCAAGTTTTCTCCCAATTTCATGCTTATTTAACCTGCTTTGGTGCCACCTACACAACTTGTGGCTAAGCATCGAATAAATACCTATGTCTTGCAAATCATGGACAAGTCATCGTTGTAATGACTTATAATCTCTCCATATTTCTCCTGGGACATGGAGAAAAATTAAAGCACGGGCAACATTATGTAAGACCCTTGACATAGCCCCTGCTTATACTTCTAGTCCTTATAATTTTTTTATATCAAGTGAACTTTCACTGCACCTTCACGTCCAACTCTTTCTTAGGAGGAAAGAGATCTCTAAACAAATTAACTTGTCTAAATGAAACTCGATAACAACATAGGCCATTTTATTGAGACAAAAATGAAAGAATCTGATTGATTTCATTCAACTCGAAAATGAACTTTACATTTTTGATATAAATAGATTTCAAGATAACTAAATAACTACAAGAACCAATCCAAATTTGACATGTGGATTAACTACCATAACCAACCTAACAACAACTATATTTAACTAACTCCCAGCTGTGCCCCGTAACTAATTTGAGCTAACAGTTGTTTGCTTCCAGCTTAACATTCTGTCAGGCCCCCTCAAGATGGACTATGAGGATTGATTATAGCCATCTTGGACAATAATGAAAATAGTGAAGTCGCAGGTAAAGTGTTAGTAAATATATCAGCCAGTTGATGTTGGCTACGAACATGAAGCAATTTGATAAAATCAGCAGTAATCTTGTCTCGAATGAAGTGGTAGTCCAATTCGATATGTTTGGTTCTCTCTTGGAATATAGTATTAGTTGCTATGTGTATGGTAGCTTTATTGTCACAAAATACTAGAGCAGGGGCTGGTGAAGAAATTTGAAGATCATGAAGAAGTTGTTGGATCCAAACAAGTTCATTGGTAGTTGAAGCCAATGCCCTATATTCCGCTTCAGTAGAGGATTTTGATACAATACTTTGTTTCTTGGCTTTCCATGACACCAAAGAATCTCCAAGGAAAATACAGAATCATGTGACTGATTTCCTTGTGTCGAGACTGTTGGGAAATGGGTCAAGTTTGACCAAGTATTCGGGTGGGACCCGAAATCCGATTTGTGCGGGTCAATGGTCAAACGTATTCTACTCCGCGAGTAGATACTCGTGATATATTTAATTTCACAAAACCATTTAGTTGAAGCCAATGCCCTATATTCCGCTTCAGTAGAGGATTTTGATACAATACTTTGTTTCTTGGCTTTCCATGACACCAAAGAATCTCCAAGGAAAATACAGAATCATGTGACTGACTTCCTGTGTCGAGACAAGAGCCCAGTCTGCATCAGCAAAAGCTCGAAGTTGAAGATATGAATGAGCTGAAAATAGAAGGCCCTGACCCTGAGTTGCCTTGAGATACTGTAAAAGATGGTGAATAGCATCAAGATGAGGTTTCCCGGGTTGTGCACCAAACTGAATCAATTTATGGACGGCAAATGTAATGTCAGGCCTTGAAACAGTTAAGTAAAACAATCAACCAGCTAGTCTCCTATATAAGGAAACATCATCAAGAAGATCCCTTTCAAATGAACATAGGCGAGTCTTTGGATCCATGGGTAAAGTTGTAGGTTTGCAACCCAAAAATCCAGTGTCCTCAAGGAGTTGGAGCGTATAATGATGCTGAGAAAGGAGAATCTCCCCTTTTGAACACGAAATCTCTAGTCCAAGGAAATATTTGAGCTGGCCCAGATCCTTAAGTTTAAAATGACCATGTAGAAAAAATCTCAATGAATTGATAGACTCATGATCTGCTCCAATGATGATGATATCGTCAACATAAACCAACAATGCTACAAAGGATCTACCAGAACCTTTTGTAAACAAAAAGTAATCAAATTTTGATTGATGATATCCATATGAGATAAGGGCATTGGAAAATTTCAAAAACCACTGTCTTGACACCTATTTAAGACCATATATGGATTTATGTAATCTGCAAACTAACTTGCTTGTTCCTTTTATATTAGAGATGTATGATTTTTGATAGCCTAAAGGCAAATCCATGTAAATTTCCTCAAATAGATCTCCATTCAGAAAAGCATTATTCTAGTGTGCCACTGGTTGATTGCTGCAATAGTTAGGAGAATGTTTCAATGAAGTCTAAACCTTCTTGTTGGATGTACCCCTTTGCAACCTAACGAGCCATGTATCGATAAACACTTCCATCAGATTTATATTTAACTTTATATACCCATTTGCAGCCAATTGAGTGTTTCCCTTCTGGTAGATTGATCAGTAACTAGGTGTTATTCAGTAACAAAATGTTAAGTTGGAAGCAAGTTGGAAATTCTCTTGTTATAGACCTAAGTATGTAGTTTATCTTCTCATGGTCCTCCAATTCTTGAAAGAAGATGATATAGTCACACAAAACAATTGTTCCAATTTGTCTATATGTCCCACAATTGTATTTTCGTGCTCTATGAAGAGACTTTTCAGATTTTCTAAAATTCTTAGTTTGATTTGGTCTTGGTGAATGATGCTTGATAGAATAACATAGGATGGTACACAGAAAATCTGGACCTTACTAAAGGTACACAAAAAGTCTGGACCTTACTAAACTATGTTTATGCATGTAATTAGATGACCATTCAGAATTTGCACCATATATAAGCGGGAAAATATTTAAGACGAGAATACGGGGAGACATGTAAGTTAATATATAAGCAAATAATCATTTCTTTTCTTCACCATCATTA
>CAIGRF010079376.1:28257-45544 GCA_903798235.1 Fraxinus ornus | reverse complement strand
TTTGGTAGAGATTAAAATATAGATTTAAATTTAAGTTAAAATCAACAATAAATTTTAATAAAATATATAATGAAAGTAACAAATTTTTAATCACATATTTCATTAACTTTTAAATCTATTAAAAGTTTGATTTTAATCCTTAGCTAATATGGCTATGTAATGTATGGAAAACATGGTATATGTACAATAATGTTTGAGAATTTTGTCGACAATCATGAGTTAGTAATAATCTACACCATCCATTTTAAAAATGATTTTTAAATCAATAGCATGAATCTTGACAACATATAAATTGTGAAAAAAAAAATTTGTACAAATAGCTTTCTGCATTGTTTGAAGTATTTAAACTTTTTTATTGGTGTGGACATCTTGTCAACTGGACAAGTCTTACACCGTAAATTTTTTTAAAAAAAAAAAAAAAAAGGTAAATGTTAAAACATTAAATTGACTCATTTTATTTCGGGAATTAAATTAATGAAAAGATAATAATCGACTACCTGACTTACCAATCTACTAAAGATATTTTTCATATATTCAATAACATGGCATGAAGTATGTATATTTCATAAATTTATATTCTGTCGAATAACCTCACTATTTAAAGATTAAAATACATTGTAAATTAAAGTATCTTGATGACCCCAAACGCCTAAGGTGCTTTGATTTGTTGTTTTGAATCTGTTTTCAATTTTGCAAATTAATGAAAACTTGTTTGGTCTAATATTTAAGAAAATATATTTTCGAAAATAAAAAAAAAAAAACATAAAATTCAAAACTCATTTTTTATGTTTGTAGTGCTTTCCGTGAAAGTTTTGAAAATATTCAAAACATGAAAAACAATCGATTAAATAATTATTTAGATAAAGTTTTAAAAAATAAAAATATAAAATTATAACAAATAAAAATTTTGATTTTTTTAAAAAATCAGAAAGTTCTACAAAATAAAAAAAAATAAAAATTTTGAAAAGATAAAATTATAAAAAAGTTTAGAAAAATAAAAATAGTTCAAGCTCTTAATGATTATTTACATAAAAATTCTATAAAAAAATTTAATTAACACAATAATATTTTCAGTCCACGTCTTTAATTTTTATTTTTCTTTCATATATTTTGAGCTCAATTTATCATTTATTTATCATTTTACTTTTCTAGCAAGAAAAAATATTGAAAGATCAACAACTTTAAAATGTATATATTACTTTATATTATATTAAAATAAATATATATTTTTTTACTGAATAATCAAATTTCATCAAATAAAATGTCATAATATAATTTCTCAAAATCTCAAATCATAAGGGGAAAATTAAATATTATACTAATTTTACATTAGTATCACTTTCACCTTCCTCGTGAAGTCACACAATTTTTTATATGAAACTTCACTTTATTATTGTTCACTCCTTTATGAAACATAAGTCTTGTTACTTCTCTTATCAAATATTGAATATCTTTGTTACATCTCTTCTAGTGAGAGTTCAAGCTCATCCATGTGGTAGCCGCATATGGAGCAAACTTGTGCCAGCACTCCAACGAATCTGGGCTCGCACTCCATGTTATCCTGCTTATGTGGCGGTTCTGGCCGAACCCCCACGAAGAGGTCGAACTCATATAATTGTCGAACCCTCATGAACGTGATGAGGTAGTAGGGGGCTCTATTGAAAATCTTTTATGCAATCTTTAATGAGTGATTGATGTGACAATTCACTACAACCATCGCCACTCCAAACCAAGAGGTCAATTCCAAGCCTAATGTGTCAAGTTTAGGGTGACGAAATGGTATTAGCATTAAATGCATATGATTGATTGCTACCTATGATAAGAGGCCTCAATCATCGGATTAGGCCACATTTCTCATCATTCAATGATTCATATTTATCATCTTCTACTATAAAAGCTCACACAATGTGTCATTCAAAAGGTAATGCAAGTTTAGACTCTTTAAGCTACAAATCTTCACTTTTTTTTTTTAACTCTAAGAATACCCAAAGACAACCCCCCCCTCCCAATTTTATATATGAGTCTCAAGTCTAAAGCACCTCCTACAGTCAAAACATATATAATATCAACTGGAGAACTATTTTTACATTATTTGGCCGTCTATTTAGAGCCCATAAGTTCAGTACTTATAAGGGAGGAAGGAGATCTTCAATTGTCTGTCTATTATGTGAGCAAGGGCTTGTTATCTACAAAAACTCGCTATCCAGATATGGGAAAACCTGCCTTTCCCTTGTCACCGTTTCAGAAGACTTAGGCCATACTTCCAAGCTCATAGTATGCATGTACTGACAAATTCCCCAATCATGCAAGTGCTCCGAAACCAGACACTTAGGGAAGATTGATGAAGTGGATGAAACTAGACGCTTCGAGAAGATTGATGAAGTGGGCATTGAAATTAAGCAAGTTTGATATCATCTAGAAATCAAACGTGTCTATCAAAAGGCAAGCCCTTGCAGACTTTGTAGCGGAATTCTCCAATGTCCCTGAACACGAGGTGGCAATGGAACCTGTAGACCTCCCCCACTTGGAGCCTTTTGTGGATGGCTCCTCTAGTCTATTCAATTTTGAAGGGTACAAACTTAACTATACAGTGAAATTCAGATTCTAAGCATCCAATAATGCACGGAGTATAAGGCATTATTAGCTAGCCTCAGATTAGCTAAATAGATGCAAGTAAGAAGGCTGCTTGTTAGTAGTGATCACAATTGGTGGTGAGCCACGTCAATGGCAACTTCAACGCTAGAGACAAAGGCATGGCGCCTATCTCAAACAAGTTATGGATTTCCTTTTTTCTTTTGAAAAGTCGAGTTAGCACAAATCCGCTATGTTGAATATGTCCATGTCGACACTCTATCAAAATTAGCCAACAGTAAAGACTCCGAACTATTCAAAGTGGACCTAATTGAGCACCTCGCTAGGCTCTCTGTCTCAAAGGGGAAGAAATAATGTGGATTAAAGGAACTCTTCCTTAAATGCAGCCTATAATAGCGTTCCTTAAGGGTAATGTTCTTATTAAAGATAAGAAAGAGGCCCACAAACTTGGAAGAAGAATCGCACATTTTGTGCTCCGGGATGATGAGCTTTACACAAAAGGATTCTCTTTACCTTTTCGTCGGTACGGTGGAGGAGAAAAAGCTAATCGTGTCCTCCCTTCAGTTTATGTAAAAATATGATAAGTATCAGTACTCTCCACTATTCAGAGGCAACCATCCCATGAGCTTACGGTTGTTTCGAGTCCTTGGCCATTTGCTAAGTAGGTATTGATATCATATGCAATTATCGCCAATGATTATTTTACCAAGTGGATAGAAGCTAAACCCTTGGCTAAAATCATTAACGCCAACACCTTTAAGTTCATTTGGAAGAGTATCATTTGCAGGTTCAAAATTCTTCACTCGATAGTATCAGACAATAGCAGACAACTTGACAATAAACAAGTTAGGGACCTCTGCGAAGAGTTAGAAAATAAGAAACATTTCTCCATGCTCCATCATCCTCAATAAAATGGCCATGTAGAAGTTGTCAACACAAGCATCAAGTATATCCTAAAAAGGAAACTTGATGCATTTAAGAGAGCTCGGGTTGATGAACTCTCCCAAGTACTATGGGCGATTCGCACTACAAGCTGAACATTTACTAGTGAAAATCCTTTTTCAATGACATACAGGACAGAAGCTATGAGCCTAGTAGAGGTAGAGTTGCCTTCACTTTGACGCCTACACTTTAATTAAGTATCATGATGAATTGAGGAGGTGCGAATTCGACTTCTTTGAAGAAAAGAGAGTTGATTACCAGATAAAGATTGCCTCGTATTAAAGGAAAATGGCCTGGTACTACAATGCAATGAGGAAAATTTTATTTCACAGAGATGACATTGTGTTGAGAAAGGTACTCCTATCTTCAAAAGAACTGGGTGTACGAACACTAAGCCCCAATTGGGAAAGTCCCTACAGAGCTCTGAAAAGCTATGACTCTGCACGTACATGATTGAAGACCTGGATGGAAATGGATAACCTCATCCATGAAATATCGAGCATTTGAGAATGTATTACTAGAGAGAAATGCTCATCAATTGGGTTGGATGCTTTCTACCAACTTATGTACTTATACTCTTAATGTAAAGTAATTTTAGAACCTAATGGGTATGCTATCATCGAACTCCTTCCATGGATGGTTCAAACAACATGGAGGAAGTCTTTGTACAAAAGAGCCACCTCCGTAAAGAAATAACTAGTCTCTAAAGAAGAGATAGCCTACCTTGAAATCTACGAGGCGAAACCTTTTTCATGGATGGACCAAACACCATGAAGAAAGTCTTTGCAAAAAAAATGAAAAAATGAAGAAAGACTTTGCACGGAAGAGCCACCCCCTTTGCGAAGAAATAAAAACACTCTTGTGAAAGCTTTCTAACAAGCAAAGACTCGCATGATTTTGTTTTCGTCGATCTCTTGTAGACGAATGACACTAACAACGAACCTATATGGGGCATCGAACTTTGTATTATTGTTTAAAAGGTCAGATTACACTCTATGGACGAACTCTTTATACTTAGAAATTATTTTAAGAATTTTCATAAATAAACCTTTTCGATGAAGAAACCAGTTCATAATGATATTTGCCATAAGAAAATATGTCTGTTCCATAGTCTTGTTATTCCAGTGGAGGCAGGTTGGGTCTACTTTAAATAGTCATATTGATCCAAGTTAAAGGGGTCAATCCAAGTTACTAATCAGTTTTGATTATTAACTCACTCAGCATTAAGTGTCAATGTCAGTTTGTATTATTCATCGAGGCCTAAACACTTGTAGAAATTGAAGAAACACAACAACAAAGATGATAATAAATAAATGCGGACACACATATACTTTTATAGCAAGAGGAAATTCGTACAACGTGTAAGAAATCCAGTCACAATCGTGGCCTTTGCCAAGTCTACATTTCTTTCCCATACACGTAACAGTGATTTGATTAGAACTTTAAAACATATTGTCCTCCATGACTAGGCATTGAAGAAATCCAAGTCGTCCACGATGAAGAGTGTCAGGATGTATCCTACATTTCATTCTTTTGAATTGAATACCCTTTCCATAATTAGTGCCAACCCAAGCTTGTATCGATCATTACAATGATACATTTCAAGAAAACCTTCTCCAGGTTGCTACGAGTTACCTAGTCTCTATTAGTAAACATTTTGTCCGATAGCCGAATTTTCTATAGGATTTTATTAGCTTCAGTACCTGTAGGCACTTGACCACACTTCAAGCCAGTGATTAATGCGAACTCTAGTAGTACAATTGTAATGTATCGAGTGTTGCAGACATGTGATATTTGTGCAGGAATACGTTCATGTTCCGAAATTTTATATCTATGTGAGGAAGTCATTTACAAATACAAAAAACAAACAAATGAAATCATATGAGAACCTACTAAGGAAAAAAATGACATAAGAAATTTATGAAACCAAGTAACCATGGATATGTTTGCTATCTAATCAAATAGGTACCCATAAAGCATAGTGTACAAATTCAACAAAATGTAAGAAATTAAAATTCTAACAATTTCTAGCAAAGATTTAAAATTTATAAAAGAACATGGTTTATGATCTTTATGTCAGTTTCAAGCTTCAATTCGTCCCGACGCGTAAAACAACAAGCAATAGATAAAAGAGCAGAATTTTAATATTGACGGAGGTTGAAAGATACCAAGCTCCTAAACATGAATCTTAATATTGACAAATCTATCCCCATACAAGACCGTACCTATAATTCACTTCTTGCTTCTGAGCATCCAAATTCAACAAGCTAAATTATATTGACTTAATAATTCTTCAAAAGATCTTCCTCACTCCACCCCGAAACTGCACATTCTTGAGAATATGAAAACCTGCGATGGAAATAAAAGAACTGCATAATATGGATGCGAATAAAATGATCTAAGTAGATTGACAAATGACAAGGCATTTCATTAAATCGATGCGGCACAAATGAAACCAATGGCCAAAAACTTAGATTCACTAATTATTCCAATTATTTATTGGGAGAATGCATCTCTCATTGCATTCCATTATATCTTTCAGGAATCCCACTCTCCCAGTCCATTATCACAATGTAAATATTACATTTTATATTAGTGTCGTAATGCATTACATAAAAAGTATAAATATTAAAAGAAAATGCAACCATTTCGACATTAGAACGTTGAAGACAGGAGAGAAAGTGAGAAACTTATATTTGTGTATTAAAGAAGGATTTGAAAATGGTTACTTAGGCAGTGAAGCAATAAAAATGTCATGAGAAATGCCTCCACTTAAAAAAAAACCATTTTTTTCGAAAAAAAAAAACAATTACTTCAACTATTACAAGAACAAAAGATTTGTCATAGAAATAGAATGTACATAGATTATTGTAACTAAAACTGTAGAAGTGGTCACCTCCACAAGTCCTGTCTTAACTCTCTCATTCGATTTTGTTAAAGTTTATAATAACCATTCTTCTCTTGCTAACTACTAAGCACAATATATTGACAAAGTTCCAAATAATCAGTTTTTTGCTTGTTCAATTCTGATACCACAGTTTAAAATTTACTTGACATGCACAGTAAAAAAAATAATTTTAATTCCCTCTAAGGATCTTCTTTGTGTTTAGATAGAAACTGTGATAGAAAATATACCTTTACTGAATTCTACAAACTCCTTGCTTGTCTTAAACACGAACAATCTGTTGGTACGTAACACATTAAGTATATCTAAATGGTTGTTAAAGCAAAGAAAATATTCAAGTTTAATTTTCAGGAGCGTAATTAAACTCTAGAAATGGAAAGGAAGAAGATAAGAAGAATAAAATAAGATGAAAACCGAAATCCGAGGCAAGTGAAAACACTTTCTCCTTAAGACAATATTCCCCTGCAACGTTGTCTCCCAAGATACAACGGATACAACTTGTGGTAGAAGCATTTCCAATCACAAGTAACAACTAATTTAGAACAAATTTTCTCTCTACACAAAAATGGTTTTTATAATGACTTTTGGAGAGTATTTTGCAAATTTTTTGATGTAATTTCAATACAAATGATATGGAATGCTTAATGGACGTCCAAAGGGTCCTTTATATAAAAGAAGAAAGATTGTAAGTGAAATGATGCGCCCCAAACTCAGTAACCTTTGCCAAATATCTCAGCATTTACTGTACCTAATCTCTCGTTCTAGCGACAGTGACACATTTTCATCATATCTTCTCTTGCTAGCCTGTCGAGCGACAGTCTCATAGGAGATAGCAATTTTTCCAACCCGTATTTTCTTTTCTTCTATCCAACTTTGGATCGCAATTTCTCATTCATCCAGAATTGACTTTGAGATTCTAAATATACCACAATGATCTACTCGATGTATAAAACATGTTAGTTTTTTTTATATTCATAATTTGACTATCAGATCAAGTTCGAATATTCGGTTGAAGTTGACATGAAAGTCACTTTTTCATACTTAATTTCATTCTCTAAACCAAATTCCAATAATCTACAATATGAATGGAAATTTGAATATGCTCATGTTATGATGCATTGTAGAAAGAGAGCAAAAAAATACTGCATCAGGTAAGGTAACTTTCGACCTTGAACCTTCCTTAGTGAGATACTATCGGATTTAATTGGCTAATTGGTGAACGCAATATTTTGAACCATTCAGTCGTTGGTGTAAACAAAGAAAATAATACACACACAGATGGCTATCCTAAATCGTTCATGATTCTCATGAGTTGATTCATTTTAACCCTGAACCACTCTTCAGTTTCATAAGTGTATAGAAAATTTCAGCCTTTGAATAATTTTCATTGAGGCGGCCCCACATTACACTTACATAGGTGACCTCCTATTAAGAGTATTCTGTCCTACTCCACTTGACTTAATCAAGATATAAAAAATATCTTAACATTAACATTCTGCATAAAGCACTTCAATTATCATAGGAATAAATTAGGAAATATTTTCTCAAGTTCTTTATTGAATTTCCATAACTTGGTTGTCCTCTTGAACCAATATCTTGGGATCTCCAGTCAACAAGATAAGGTTACCATTATTTAAACCATTAGAGATCAGTTACTTAATGGTATTATGTCTACAATGTATATGTCTTGACTTATCATTATATATGTTGTTTTGAGCTCTTCCAATTGCCAATTGACTAGCACAACATCTACTACTTGCAGGTATTGTTTAGACCAACATAGAATATCTTCCAAGAAGTTATGAAGCCATTATTTTGTCCAAAGAAATAAACTCTGATTTCATCGTTGATCAAGCTATACATGTTTTCGTTATCGATTTACATGATATAGCAGCTCCACCAATGGTAAATACATAACTCCTAGTAGACTTAGAATCATTTATATCGAATATCCAATTCGCATCATAATGTCCTTCTAATACCACAGGATATATGAAGTGTAATCCATAGGTTAAAGTATACTTCAAGTATCTAAGAACCCTTGTTAAATCCTTTCAATGATCATGTCTTGGATTAATTGTGAATCTACTAAGTTTATTCACAGCAGATGATATGTGGTTGTGTGCAATTTGAAATATACATAAGACTGTCTATAACCTATGAATACTTTAGTTGTGACCACATTCATCTGTATTTTTGACTAAGTGTAAACTTGTGTCAATAGGGATTTTTGTAGGACTTTCCTCAAGTACTTTATACCTTTTAAGTATACTCTCAATGTAGGGAGATTCGAAAAGTATAGTTTTTTCTGATGCTCTAGAAATCTTAATACTTAATATTACATCAGTCACACTTAAGTCTGTCATGTCAAAATGTTTTGTTAACATTTTCTTAGTGTTTAGCATTATTTCGTGATTATTAACCATTATCAACATGTCATTACATATAGACATACAATCACGTAGGCCTTTGGTGTATGTTTAATATATACACACTTGTCGCACTCATTTATCTTAAAGCTATTAGACAACATTGTTTTGTCAAACTTTTGATGCCATTTTTTAGGGCTTTTTTCAATCTATACAAGGATTTAACTCATTTACAAATATTTTATTTGTGATTAAGAGAGACGAATCGTTCGGGTTATTCCATGTATATCTCCTCTTCTAATTCACCATTTAGGAATGTAATCTTTACATCCATTTGATGAATCTCAAGATTATGTAATACTGCAATAGCAATTAACAACCTTATCATGTGTTTTTAGTTATAGGAGAGTAGGTATCAAAGAAGTCAAGTCCTTCTTTTTGTCTATATCCATTGGCAATCAATCTGACCTTATATTTGTCAATGGATCCATATGGTTTAAGTTTCCTTTTGAAAATCCATTTACACTCTAAAGGCTTGTTCCCAGGAGGTAAATCACCTAACTCACAAATATAATTTTACATTATAGAATCTATCTCACAATTGATAGCTTCTTTCCAATGCAGTGCTTCCGGTGTAGACATTGCTTCATCGAAAGTCTTTGTTCTATTTTTTACCATATAGATTAGAAAATTTGGACCAAACGAAGTAGATATTCTAGTCCTTTTTACTACACATTGGTTCTTCCTCATGTAAAATGCCATTTTTAATATCATAATTTATTTTATTTGAACTTACATTTTACTTGCTTTTATATGGAAAAATATTCTAAAAAATGATGCATTTCTTGATTCTTACATCTTGAATTTCAGATTTATGTACAAGTGAACGTTATGCACTACTATTATTGGTGTACCTAATAAATATGCAATCAATCATCTTAGGACCCATTTTTACTTGTTTAGGCTTAGATAATTCAACCTTAGCCAAACACTCCCTATACTTTAAATTATTGATAAGAAGGAGGATGACATTTCTATAGTTCATATGGAGTTTCTTCCATTTTCTTAAGAGGTATCTTATTAAGAATTATATTTGCCAATAGAATAGTTTCTCCCTAAAAGTTCTGAGCTAGACCCGAACTTATCAACATTAAGTTCATCATTTATTTAATAGTTCGATTTTTGCGTTCATCAACACCATTTGATTGGAGTAAGTAAGGTTCCATTGTTCGATGAATGATTCCATGCTCGAAACAATATTCTTCAAATGGTGCCCCGTATTCACCACCTCTATCACTATGAATACTTTTTATTCGTTTATCAAGTTGATTTTCAACTTCTATCTTATAGCGTTTAAAGACATCTAAGGCTTCGTCTTTACATCGTAGTAGAAAGACATAATAATATTTTGTACAATTATCAATGAAAGTTATAAAATATTTCTTATCACCTTTAGTTTGAACAAATTTCAAGTCACATATATCGCCATGTATTAACTGTGTCGTGTTCCTTTGAATTGAGTGAAAATGTGTTTTGGTCAACTTTTCTTCAGCACATACTTCACACTTATGATTAAGATCAATCTTAAGCGTCGAAATTAAACTTTAATTCATAAGTTTGCGTATAGATTTATAATTGACAAGTCGATTCTGCCATAAACAAGACAATTCAAGCATATAAATAAAATTCAAAGTTTTTATTCATAATACTTTGTTTTGGTACACTTATAAGAACGTTCATTTTGAACATTCCATCACATAAGTATCATTTACCAACATACATCTCATTCTTAGTGAGCACAAATTTATCAGATACGAATACAAGTTTAAAGCCATTTTTGCTAAGTAGAGACCTGGATACAAGATTTTTGCAAATGCCCGGTACATGTAGGCCATTGTTGAGGACGAGTTCTTTACTGGATGTAATCTTCAAAGTAACTTTCCCTTGTCCTTCAACTTTAGAACTAACAGGATTTTCCATAAAAAAGTTGTTCTCCATTTAACTCTTTGTAGTTATAGAACATAGTCTTGAATGCACAAATGTGATGGGTAGCACCAGTATCAACCCACCATTCACTCGAATTTTCAACATTGTTATATTCAGAAACAACCGCCGAAAGATTCATTTCTTGTATCCCTTCAGAAATAGTTTCTCTTTCAACCACATTTGCTTGTATGCTTTTCTTAGGCTTTCGACATTCATTAGAGCGATGTATAGCTTTTCCACAACTGTAACATTTGCCTTTAAACATCTTGGCTTTCTTGGAGTTTTTTGGTACAATACCGCCTTCAAACCAGTTTCAACAAAATTTGCTCCAAGTTGAACAATAGATTTCCTTTCGTTGTTTCTATTGTCTTCCTCGATCATCAATCAAACTATCAATTCCTCCAAATTCATCTCCTTGCATTTGTGTTTGAGATAGTTCTTGAAATCTCTCAACATAGGAGGGAGTTTCTCAATGATGGCTGCAACTTGGAATGACTCACTCAATTCTATCTTTTCAACATGTATATGATAAAGTAGAACTTTAAGTTCTTGTACTTGACTTATCACGATTTTTGAGTCTACCATTTTGTAGTCCAAAAACTTGCCAATAATGAACTTCTTTGTTCCGTTATTCTCGATCTTGTACTTATTTTTCAACGAATCCTATAGATCATTGGTCGAGTCCATTGAACTATACACTCAATCAAGTGTATTGTCCAATCCATATAAGATATAATTTTTGCAAAGGAAATCAGAATGCTTTCATGCATCCAATAAAATAATCGACTCACGATTATTTTCTCCTTCTTGAATACCAGGAGCCCTTTCCTTTAGGAACTTTGCCAAATTCAATATAGTAAGATAAAACATCTTTTGTTGCAATCTTTTAAAATCCACACCTGCAAACTTTTTATATTTTTCCCCATGTGGGATATGAGAGTTTGATATAGGTATGGCCAAAGGCAGAACCACATGGTTCATACAATTTGTCGTTTGATTTAAAGTAGTCTCAACATTATTAATTGCTATTATAAATAGAAGTTTAACATACAAAATAATGAAAGAAAGGAATAACACACAAAGACTTATTCCAAAAATGAAGAAAAGATGTCCAACAACAACCACAAAAAATGATATTGTCTTAATATTGTTGGTACGTAACGCGGTAAGTATATGTAAATAGTTGTTAAGGCATTCAAGTTTAATTCGCAGGAACGTAATTAAACTCTAGAAATGGAAATGAAGAAGATAAGAAGAAAACAAATTGAAAACTGAAATTCGAGGCAAGTGAAAACACTTTCTTCTTAAGACAATAGTGTTCCGCATCGGTGGTAATGGATGCTTTCTTATCTACAGATCTGTCCGATTCTGATTTTTTTTTCTCGTATTGAAGTTCATCAACAAGGTCCATATCGTCGATCTTCGACTGATGACTTGGCAGGCAGGATTAGTAGGACAGAGGAGGATGGCTTTGTCCCAGTTGGTCGAAAAAGAAATGCGAAAGTCACTAATACTTCAATTTCTAGGTTGGTGACTAGGAGTCGGTCACATGATACCTCTTCACGCACACCCAGATGAGTACCATCTTACGGAATACGAGAGGTGTAACTAGTGTAGCTACTCGTCGACACCTGAAGAGACTTATATAGCTTCATCAGGTCTATCTCTTGGTTATATTGGAGCATTTGTTTTTCAAGATAGATTTGCAGATATTCGATGATATTTGCGCTTTGACAAGGGAGTTTAGAATGAGTCGAACAATATCTAGTTTTTTTTTGGAACTCGGGTACTAATGTTACTGTTATTGTTGATCATCTTCAGTTCCTTCACGTTAGAGTTGAGGATCCTAGACTAGTGCGTCCCATCCATCTGACTCCCGTCTATTCTTCATGTAACGTAACTATCATGAGGGATCTGTGGGAGGGTCTTCACCACATTTCCCTCGATATGGATGACCCTTGGTTAGTTGGAAGAGACTTTAATGTTATTTCACACGATAGTGAGTGCACTGGTTATAATACTCGTGATCGAGGCACTACTGCTTTCTTGGATATGATGTTAGATTGTGGTTTTGAGGATGTTAGTTTCCTTGGGAATTGACATACTTGGTCTAACGATCGAGTCAGAAAGAGACTGGATAGGGTACTCATTAATTCTACAGTTGCAACTTTCTGTCAACAGCTTACTGTGAGGCACTTGAATCGGACTTCATTTGATTATTCGCCCTTATTACTTTACTGGGCTTCTGATGATGATTTGGGGCCTAGACCTTTCAGATTCCTCAACGTTTGGACCAAACATCATGATTTTTATCCTTTGTCGCTCAGAAGTGGTCGCTTCCTACTTATCTTACGAGGATGGCTACTCTTTGGGAAAAGTTCTTTAGGATGAAACAGGGACTGCGTTGGTGGAATCGACATGTGTTTGGAGATATTCTCCAACGAGTGTGTAATGCTAAGGAAAGAGTGGAAGAGACTGAGAAAGTATATGATAGAGACCATATACTGGAGTATCGTGACGTATTATATCAAGCACAGACTGCTTTGAATCGGACCTTATCTATTGAGGAGGGTTTTTGGAAGCAAAATACTGGTTCACGTTGGGTATGTAAAGGAGATCACAATACTCGTTATTTCTATGCGATGGTTCAAGGACATAAAATCAAATCGTGTATTAGGTCCATCAGGACGCATGTAGGGTTGTCTTAACAACTCCTGCTGACATTCAGACTTCAGCTATTGCATTCTACCAGGATCTNCAATCCATATAAGATATAATTTTTGCAAAGGAAATCAGAATGCTTTCATGCATCCAATAAAATAATCGACTCACGATTATTTTCTCCTTCTTGAATACCAGGAGCCCTTTCCTTTAGGAACTTTGCCAAATTCAATATAGTAAGATAAAACATCTTTTGTTGCAATCTTTTAAAATCCACACCTGCAAACTTTTTATATTTTTCCCCATGTGGGATATGAGAGTTTGATATAGGTATGGCCAAAGGCAGAACCACATGGTTCATACAATTTGTCGTTTGATTTAAAGTAGTCTCAACATTATTAATTGCTATTATAAATAGAAGTTTAACATACAAAATAATGAAAGAAAGGAATAACACACAAAGACTTATTCCAAAAATGAAGAAAAGATGTCCAACAACAACCACAAAAAATGATATTGTCTTAATATTGTTGGTACGTAACGCGGTAAGTATATGTAAATAGTTGTTAAGGCATTCAAGTTTAATTCGCAGGAACGTAATTAAACTCTAGAAATGGAAATGAAGAAGATAAGAAGAAAACAAATTGAAAACTGAAATTCGAGGCAAGTGAAAACACTTTCTTCTTAAGACAATAGTGTTCCGCATCGGTGGTAATGGATGCTTTCTTATCTACAGATCTGTCCGATTCTGATTTTTTTTTCTCGTATTGAAGTTCATCAACAAGGTCCATATCGTCGATCTTCGACTGATGACTTGGCAGGCAGGATTAGTAGGACAGAGGAGGATGGCTTTGTCCCAGTTGGTCGAAAAAGAAATGCGAAAGTCACTAATACTTCAATTTCTAGGTTGGTGACTAGGAGTCGGTCACATGATACCTCTTCACGCACACCCAGATGAGTACCATCTTACGGAATACGAGAGGTGTAACTAGTGTAGCTACTCGTCGGCACCTGAAGAGACTTATATAGCTTCATCAGGTCTATCTCTTGGTTATATTGGAGCATTTGTTTTTCAAGATAGATTTGCAGATATTCGATGATATTTGCGCTTTGACAAGGGAGTTTAGAATGAGTCGAACAATATCTAGTTTTTTTTTGGAACTCGGGTACTAATGTTACTGTTATTGTTGATCATCTTCAGTTCCTTCACGTTAAAGTTGAGGATCCTAGACTAGTGCGTCCCATCCATCTGACTCCCGTCTATTCTTCATGTAACGTAACTATCATGAGGGATCTGTGGGAGGGTCTTCACCACATTTCCCTCGATATGGATGACCCTTGGTTAGTTGGAAGAGACTTTAATGTTATTTCACACGATAGTGAGTGCACTGGTTATAATACTCGTGATCGAGGCACTACTGCTTTCTTGGATATGATGTTAGATTGTGGTTTTGAGGATGTTAGTTTCCTTGGGAATTGACATACTTGGTCTAACGATCGAGTCAGAAAGAGACTGGATAGGGTACTCATTAATTCTACAGTTGCAACTTTCTGTCAACAGCTTACTGTGAGGCACTTGAATCGGACTTCATTTGATTATTCGCCCTTATTACTTTACTGGGCTTCTGATGATGATTTGGGGCCTAGACCTTTCAGATTCCTCAACGTTTGGACCAAACATCATGATTTTTATCCTTTGTCGCTCAGAAGTGGTCGCTTCCTACTTATCTTACGAGGATGGCTACTCTTTGGGAAAAGTTCTTTAGGATGAAACAGGGACTGCGTTGGTGGAATCGACATGTGTTTGGAGATATTCTCCAACGAGTGTGTAATGCTAAGGAAAGAGTGGAAGAGACTGAGAAAGTATATGATAGAGACCATATACTGGAGTATCGTGACGTATTATATCAAGCACAGACTGCTTTGAATCGGACCTTATCTATTGAGGAGGGTTTTTGGAAGCAAAATACTGGTTCACGTTGGGTATGTAAAGGAGATCACAATACTCGTTATTTCTATGCGATGGTTCAAGGACATAAAATCAAATCGTGTATTAGGTCCATCAGGACGCATGTAGGGTTGTCTTAACAACTCCTGCTGACATTCAGACTTCAGCTATTGCATTCTACCAGGATCTTCTATCTGCTCCTACACAGTCATTGGACCTCATTCGTTCTGATATCATCCCAGGCTTTTGACGGAGGATGAGAATTTGACACTAAACCGCATCCCTTTGATTCATGAGGTTCGGGAGGCGGTGTTTAGTATAGATGTTGATGTGCTGTCGGACCAGATGGATTCTCATCCCTATTCTTCCAACATTGTTGGGACATTATTCAGGATGATGTATGCAGGGTAGTTTTGGACTTCTTTGACGGCGGCCATCTTCCACGGGGTTTTACTGCTACTACTTTAGTTCAGCTCCCTAAGAGGTATGAAGCTTGTCGATGGACCGACTTCAGACCTATCAGTTTATGTACTATGTTCAATAAGCTTATTACTAAGCTTTTGAACACTAAATTGAGTACATTATTACCACACATTATCTCTCCATAACAAAGTGGGTTCATTCCCGGTCGCTTAATTGGGGACAATGTTATATTGGTTCAGGAGCTTCTCCATACTTTGGATGATAGAATACGAGGGGGTAATGCTATGCTTAAGTTAGACATGACTAAAGAATATGATCGCATGGATTGAAACTTCATTTATTGTGTATTAGAGGTATTTGGATTTGATCGGATCTGGATTGATAGGATTAGGCGGTGCATCTTGGAGTGTCATTTTTCTGTACTTCTAAATGACCGCCCATGTGGTTTTTTTCCATCCTCACGAGGACTCAGATAGGGAGATCCTATCTCACCATCCTTGTTCATCATAGATACAGATTACTTCTCACGCCTACTCACTCAAAAGTTTCAGGAGTATCCTAGTATGTGTTAATCGACATGGAGATAGTACTCTTGTCTTACACCTTTTATTTGCTTATGTTATGATCATATTCGTCAACTGTCAGAAATGATCTATCATGAGGATTCTTAGTTGTCTGGAGCATTATGAGGGGGCCTCTGGTTAGTTGGTGAATAGGGATAAGAGCGAACTCATTCTACCCAAATGGGCAACTTTAGTCAGATCAGACAATTGGAGATTTTGATTAGTTTTTGATACCAGCAGCAACCATTCACTTATCTGGGAGTCCCCATATTCAAGGGGGCCATGAGGAGCTTCATTTATGATGACCTTATCCAGAAGGTCAGGAATAGGATCTCAAGCTAGGCTGCTGAGGCCAGTGCTCTTCTCCATGCCATTATGAAAAACCAAGAATGGCTAACCAATAGGGGGTGAATTGGTTTTTAAAACTTTTTTGTTAACTACACAATATTTTAATCTAATAATCACATAAATGATAGTGAAACAAATCAAACACAAATTGGTATGTAGATAATTAAAATAAGTTTGCACAAAGTAAAAACGTTGAGTAAAAGAGTTAGAGAGTGCAAACGATATAATATGGAGGTTCGATCCAACGCAATGATCTATGTCCTCTGTTACCAAGCTCTCTGTTACGAGCAAGACCTTTTCACTATGTTGATTGACTTATGGTGTAATCCAACCCTTTACAACGCTTTCGGTGACTTACAACCAAGGAGCACCAATCCTTTTAAAATGTTGAGCTTTCCGGGACCTCAATACGACCCACAATTCAAAAATGAATATGCAAGTGAAAAGCTTGTCTTCTTGATGAATGATAGAATCAAGATTAATAACAAGAAGAGAAGAGGCAAACACTTCAATAGGTGACAATGAGTTTAGCTCAAAGTGTTGATATGAA
>CAIGRF010079376.1:12240-27763 GCA_903798235.1 Fraxinus ornus | reverse complement strand
TTGGTGCAAATTTCTCGACTTTGAGCTTATCACGATGCATCGCCAAGTATAAGAATGCTTTACATTTACATATAATCGTAATATACTTAAATGCTAAGTTTAAGTCGCTTGACGTGCATGACTTGATTTGTTCATGGACTTGTGTTTCGATTGCTTGATCTCGAACTTTGTGCCATCAAATGTACTCATGTGCAATAGGGAGATGTCAACCATATGGTCAATTAAAATCAATTTGTTAGCAATAAACATGATTTGTTTGTGATAATAAAAAATGAGATATCAACCATAGGTCAACACAGTACACCTCCTTCCGATCATGCAGCCCCCTATGACAATCCCGAAGAAACTTGAGAGCATCATTACGTGATTCCTGTGGGACTCCAAAGATCAGGCACGATGTTTACATTGTCGGAGCTGGAAGAATATTTATCTTCCTACTGATGAAGGTGGTCTTGGCTTTAGGAGATTACAGGATGTGGTGGTCACCTTCTCCATGAAGCTCTGGTGGTTGTTCCATTCTCATAAATCTATTTGGGCCTAGTTATTACGGGGCAAGTATTGTACGAGGACATACCCTTTATTTGCAGCAGTTCGTTATTCAGCTTCTCCAATCTGGAAAAGGTTGAAATTAGTTGGTCCCGGGACTAAGCTTTACATTACATGGCACCTTGGTGTAGGTCAGATTTTCTTTTGGCATGATTGCTGGATGGGTGAGACCACTTTGGCATCCCTATTCCCACATCGGCAGCACACACCTGCGAGGGTGCATGATTTATTTGATGATACTGGGTAGAATATTGGTCGTTTATTACTGGTTCTTCCTTCTCTGGTGGCAGAGCAGATAGGGGCTATACCTTTATGTGTTGATACCCCAAATCGAATTGTTTGGCGAATACATCAGATGGTAGCTTCGCTACCAAGTCCGCTTGGCAACTCGTACGGTCGGTAAGCCAATATCAGGATTCATACTGAATACTATGGAGCTCCATTTTGCCCGTCAATATCTTATTCTTCTGCTGGAGACTATGACAGGACATCATTCCAGTAGATGTGGTTATTCAGGGGAGGATTGGATACCAGATGGCTTCTCGCTGTCAGTGTTGTTTTGAGACTGAGACTATCAATCATATTTTCACTGGTAGTAGCATCTCCAATCAGGTATGGCAGCATTCTGGAGATATTTTTTAAATACCTATGAGTTCAAGAGATGGAGTCAGACAGAGATTTCAGACATGGAGGTATTTTAGACATTATGTTTGTTGTGGACACATTCACATTATTATTTCTCTACTGATATTTTGGTACCTTTGGACCGCAAGGAATGATGCGAAGCATAGGGGAATTTGCATTGTATCCAAACGTATCATTTAGAGGGTTTATCACATGATCTTTTTTTTTTCACATGTGAGGACTGCTTCGAGTGATGCATTAGCGAGGGGATTTGACACTTGCACCTACATTTGGTATTTTTTTAGACACCCTTCTCCATCTCTCCCTATTCTAGTTTGGTGGTGTACTCCATNCCCTCTAATACTATCTTGAAAAAACTTGAGAGTATCTTTGCCCGATTCCTGTGGGATTCCAAAGAACAGGCGTGACGTTTACATTGGCAGAACTGGAAGGAGATTTATCTTCCTACTGATGAAGGTGGTCTAGGTTTTAGGAGATTACAGGATATGGTGAACACCTTCTCCATGAAGCTCTGGTGGTTGTTTCGTTCTCAGAGATATCTTTGGGCCCAGTTCTTACGGAACAAGTATTGTACGGGAACACACCCTTTATTTACAGTAGTTTCCTACTCAGCTTCTCCTATCTGGAAGAGACTGAAATTAGTTGGGCCTCGGACAGAGCCATGCATTGCATGGCACCTTGGTGTAGGTCAGATTTTCTTTTGGCATAATTTTTGGATGGGTGAGAACACATTGGCATTCCTATTCCCACACGTGATGCATACATCTGCGAGGGTGTAGGATTTTTTTGATGGAATATTGGACGTTTATTACTGGTTCTTCCTTCTCTTATGGCGAAGCAAATATAGGATATTTCTTTGTGTGCAAATGCCCCAGATCGAATTGTTTGGCGAAATACATCAGATGGTAGCTTCGCTACCAAGTCCGCTGGCAGCTCGTGCGTTCGAGACGCCAGTATCAGGATTCATACCGTTTACTATAGACATCTTTTTTTCCCGTCAATGTCTCATTCTTTTGTTAAAGACTATAGCAGGACCTCATTCTAGTAGATGTGGTTATCCAGGGAGGATTGGATGCCAGTTGGCTTCTCGCTGTCAGTGTTGTTCCGAGACTGAGACTATCAATCATATTTTCACTGACAGTAGCATCTCCAATCAGTTATGACCGCATTTTGGGGATATTTTTCAGAAATCTATGAGTTCAGAAGAGGGAGTCAGACAGAGATTCCAGAGATGGAGGTAATCTGGACATTATGTTCGTTGTGGACACATTCGCATTATCATTCCTCTACTGATATTTTGGTACCTATGGACCACAATGAATTATGTAAAGCATAAGGGGATTCACATTGTAGCCAACGTATCATTTGGAGGGTTTATCGCATGATCTCATTTTTCACATGGAAGGACTGCTTCGAGTGGTACATTGGCGAGGGGATTTGACTCTTGCACCCATATTTGGTATTTTTATGGATCCCCCCTTCCCTATCTCTCCCTATTCTAGTTTAGTGGCGTACTCTATCAGTTAGATTGTCAAGATCAATACTGATGGATCGTCAATGATGGTTTTGTGAGTGGGGGAGGCATCATCATAGACCACGCAGGACACTGTATTAGGGCGTTCTCAGCTTCGTATGGACCATGCTTGATATTAGAGGCAGAGCAACGGGCTATTCTTGAATGAATTTTACTAGTTCATGGACTTGGATTTTCCGTGATTTGGGTAGAATCTGATTCTACAATAGTTATTCACTTCATCACTAGAGGGGAACTACCACGGGCTATTCAGAGCATACTCAGACGTATCACATATATCATATCATTGGACAGAGATACAGTTTCTCACATTTATAGATAAGGAAATCAAGTTGCAGATGCTCTTGCTGCGGAGGGTTGAGATCATCGACGATACCAGATATATGGTCTACATGACCTACCACCACATATTAGGGCTCTAGTACAAATTGATAGATATTGATTGCCTAGTGCCAGATTTTAATTTTGATTTTTATTTCCAATTCATATTTTTGCCTTAATTGGCATAAGTTCTTATTGTAAAGAAAGTACTACTTCCTCGTTTACTACTTTAAGCTTCGTCACTAATTTACATTGTTAGGGAAGTAGTACTTCTTTATTTATTGCTTTCGTTATTTACATGTAACCACGGTCTTTCTCCACCACAAGTGACGACATATTAATAAAATCTCGGAGGTTCCACTCTCCTTTAACAAAAAAAATAAAGTGGGCTTGACTCATATGTTAATCTTGACCCGGTCCAACATTTAATTATCGAAATAATTAAATTTAGTCCATGAATCAATTAATCCAATTAATTAATTCGGATATATGAACAAGCAGCCCAATTAGTTAATTGTCCAACACTTGTTAATTAATTAATTGATGAATCACATTCTTCTGGTTCTCCTTTTGTCTATGACTCGTTAGGTTTTCGATCATGATGTCAACGACGTGAATTATTATTTTGATCTAATCAAAATCGATAAATTAAAATACCTCATTTTAATTTATCATCAATTCACACCCGTCATCCCGTATTGACATCTAGCAATATGTTATGGCAATACATGTGACGAAAAAGTCACGTGATATAACAAAACTAAGCTTGTTCGTTTACTATGAAAATATAATCATTTTGTCATATGATCCTATCAATTACGAGATAAGAATATGTGTCAATCTCAATTGTCAATCATCTCTTTTATTCCATTGTTAAGTCAATGTAAGTCGAAAACTCATTTTCGATCTATGACTACATCTTGACCAATGATTTAATTATCAACTTAATTGAATAAAATGTAGATCATAATATTTTACTATCTAAGAGTGATGAATCTTCTATTGATCATTCACAACCTTCATATGATTCTTAACGTACTCGAACGATACCATATTAGCGACCATTGGCTAAGCAACATCCAACATCACCAAAGTATGACTGTCCTCATATAAGACACTATGACGATCTCAATTCGAATGACCATTCCACTACTAAACGTTAGAGATTAACCATTGACCCTCGGATAGTTATCCATGTGGAATCTCCTCAATGGGTCTCTAATGTTTTGTTCTATAACAAGATCAACGTGTTCATTTAAGTGTCACCGTACTTTAGTTTCTGAGATCAATTGCTTACTTCAAAAGTAAGAAATGTCACACATGATGGTCTATATGTAATAACGATATCCACATCTCATTATTATTTACGACCATGTATGATTTAAGATTTAGTTATATGTAATTTATATATCAAGATGACAGTTTCTTGTGATTAATGTTTCCCCTAAAAAATGAAAGCTCCATGTCATCATTCCACGTATGATGCTACGTAAGCAACAAAGTCCACGTATACAGCCCTGTGTCATCAGCGGCCAGGCTGGCAGAAGGTCAACCAAGATTATGATGGTCCAAGGCTCCTCCAAGAGCCCAAATGCCGAAACGTCCGAAGTCCTACGCAAAGGTTTGATAAAGGGAATTCGAAGTTCTTCACCGCCAGGGGTCCCTCAGTAAGAGCTGACCCTAATACGGCCAAGTCCGACGCTGCTCTCCGCTGTGGACTGAGAGATCTTTCAGAAGCGATTGACAAGACAAATGATAAAAAGATGTCAGTATGTCAGCCTACAACTAGGACGACAAATCATCTGCCCAAAACATTAAATACTTGGAGTAGACCCTGATGTGGGGCTTTGGACGCTAGGATGCTACCACGTGGATGTTGATCCAACGATATTTACGCCCGTTAAAATAGTATAAATATGCTCTCTTTGTAAAGAAAGAGGGGGGCTTGGTAATCAAACAATTATACAAGAAAATGCTTTCATTCTCGTGAGATACTTTGTTCTTTACATACTTAGAAAACACAATAGCAAATATATCAAAATTCCAACACAAACACCATTTTTATCATATCTATCCTTCCACATATTCCATTACAAGGAAGAGATTGATTTTTGGTTATCTTGGTTGGGCGATCATTGATAGCGTGATTGCCTTCAAATCATACGGTCGGAGTCTGAACATTTTCGTCTCTTGCCGGAAAGTGCCTCCCGCATTCTTTCAAAGCCTAACTACCGTCCACATTCCAGTAGAAATGCGCCGAATCCGTACTCGACGTGGCAAGAGTGGACCCGACATATGTTGAATCCATTTTTTGAGGTCAACAATTAACAAATTACTATGATTTGAATCTACGAGCTCTATTACTTAATTTAGTTGAATGTTAATTAAATAATAGACCCATCATAAAAATGCATCAATTGTATATTAAAAGTGTTTATGTTCAAAGTTGATTGGACGTATGACATGATGCTTACAAACTCACGCTAGATTCAATCACTTATGTATCTAATATCATAAGATTATACGTGACGATTGTATTTATAATGTGACAACTCTTTGTCAGTAGATCTGCAGTATTATCAATTGTGAGAATTCGTTCTTTCTTTACGTCATTTATTTGTATTATCTCTCTGATAAGATGATATCATCTTAACACATATTTGAATAATTGACGGGACCTTAGTTCTTTCGCTGATGCGATGACTCCATTGTTATCACAATACAAAGGTATGTGATCAACAATGTTAATAACTACTCCAAGTTCATTAATGAACTTTTTGTTCCACATCGCAACTCTTAAGGATAAACTTGTTCCTTCAACTATGCTTTCTTCAATCGAAAAAAATCATCAGATTGATGTTGTTATGAACCTCTCCCCGCCCAGGTCTTCAGTGGACAATCCATCATCATCAACTCGGAAGATGGTGAACAAATGCATATAATTGTTCCATACGTTCCTCAACCGGAGAACCATCACCGTCGGGTGAGTGAACCCAATTCTATTTCCCAATTCGAGATACGAAAGTGAGCCAAGCTAACTTAAAGTTGGTGATTATATTGCCGATCGTGAGATCGTCTTGATCGAAATCCCGCCGGACAAATACTTATTTTGTTTGGAATTCTACATTGACGATATTAGACGGGTCCCCATATGGGAGATGTCATCAGCACAAGCTTCGACAACGAGGAAGGTAGTGATCTATCTTCTCTGTCCGTTGTTAAAGACATGTAGATGTCTTCGTATATCGCCATTTTATGAACACTTCAAATAAAAAACTCATTGTCATTGGCATGATTTATGTTTATATTTTGCATTGCTCTTCGAATGATTACTAAGTGTTGAAATAAACTGATAAGATAACGTAGAAATACAAAAGTATATTGTTTTGTTGAAGATGTATTATTATTCATGAATGAAAATTTTCATGTTAACATGAATACACAAAACATTCAAGTGGGCGTGTTAGTCAATGGTCCTAGGTTCCAACACGTTTGCCTGTTGTATCCGTAACCACTACATCGTCCATATTTTCGCTTGTTTGCCAACCTTTCATGTCTTGATTGTTTACATTGGGTAGGAGGTCGTCCTGGTGGTTTGTGTATGTTTGGGAAGGGGGGTGAAGCGTAGATGGGATGAAACACATGAAGAACAATCCAATCGAACTCTATTACAATTGGGTGACTGACTTCGTTAGTTACAACTTAACAAAACATAAGTCTTAAAGTGATTTTTCTTTTACTTAAGTTGCTTGGGATGCATATGCATATGGTATCGTCGCATCTAAAACTCTTGACATGATCATGTGTTACCTATAAGGTCGACAGTAAACATGTTCGTGCCTACACCAATCCTCAACACAAGTTCATCCAAATGACATACTTGTGTAATTGTTTATTGCTAAAAAAGATTTGATTCTCTGCAATTTTCCCTTAATATTCTGACTGCTTTGTATTTCTAATATATGAATTTCTTTTACCTATTCTGACATCTGTATCAAGGATCATTCGTGGTTCTTCTAGTTCGGACACACCAACTTCTTCGTGCCCATACAATGCATCTTCTATTGGTGATAAATAATCTACTCTGACATTCACCTCTTTCTCTCCGACATCATATTGATGTACAATTACGTACAATGCTGCTTATGTATGAATAGAATTGTACCATTGCAAATCATCGCTATTGGCTACATTAGCTGGGGATACATTCATATTCGAAACTTTAAATTTTAGGTGGATTCGAGATTTCATTCTGTCAAGATTAAGCTTTTCGAATAATTTAATGAAAAACTTTTCATACCTACTGTCATTTTGAATAACAATTGATGTTCGGTTCCCAAATCACCTCCACTTGTCCTCCATATTAACGAATATACCACCATACTAGACAACGAATCTCATAACATCTCCCATATCTTCATGTCATCAATGCAAATAAATTTAACTAACACAAATACTTAACAAATATGCTACTGTAAGCAATATGGTCAATGTTAAACAAAAAATATTCTGTAACTTCGCTAAGTTTGTAACATAGTTCACGACATTTGAAACAATATCAAGAATTACATTTAAAGTGTTGTTCTCGACATTTATAAAATGTCGAGAACGATATGTCTGCCACACATTTCACCGTATGCATTTATCTTCTTCAAATTCAACCACTACTTTTGCAAAGAATTCATTCCATTATTAATGGTAATGTCAATACATAACTACCATTACAAATACATCTATCAAAGTTATTTAAATAGGTTGTAACACCATGTTTGAGGAACACAAAACAATATGTATAAATTTGATTTTAAAACGCTCCAATAATCTTACAATAAATATCTACTAATTGTTTAAAAAATATAATTCTTTCAAATCATATATATAACAACTATTAAACACAACTTATTAACAAAACCAAGATTTTGAAGAAAACTAACATTCTATCGAGAATTGTGGACACGACATTTCAAACATTGGACTAATTAAATCGTGACATTCCATTCGTCCAGTGAGCTATGGAAAAAAATAGGGTGGGGATATACGAGTTATCATTTTCGAGTGATTCAAAATTTGAAGTAAAATGTTTTAATTAAATAGGTAAGTCTTACTACATATGTGAGCAGGGGCGAATCTAGAATATTAACTCAGTTAGGGCGGATGTTGATGGCGCAATAGTAAGATTGTTTATTAATATTTAATTAAATAATGTTAAAAAATTTCAATAAGTATATAAATGCACTCAAACGTGAAAAAGCCATATACATTTGAAAATATAATCTAATACAATATAAAATAATAAGAAAAAAAATACTAGTTTCAATCATACATGTAACATGTACAATCAAGTTTTAAATTTTTTACGAATTTAAACGAAACATTATATATATATATATATCATAGATTATAATTTGAGTCGATAAATTTTTTAAAGAAATTATTTTGAAAACGAATACTAATAATACTTAATTGTTTAGTTATTATTTATTGTAATAAAAATTAAACAAAAAGTAGAAAAATAAAGAATTGAACCCCAAACCTCTAGTGCACAAAATGACCCCTTAACCATATGAGCTACCTTTCTTTTTGTTGAACTTTGGTTCAATTACCAACTAATATTTCTTTTTATTTACCGTGTTTAAAAAATAAAAAGGAGGGCGGTGTTGAAGGAATCGAACCCGAGTATACCAGATGAAAAGGCTCTCTCTTGCCCAACTGATCTACAAAGCATTTTTATAACAAAAATACAATAATATATATATAATTGTTTCTCATAAATCTTATTTAATTTTTTTACCCGACGGATTCAGCACGAGCGGCCGCTCCGGCTGGTCGGGTGCTAGGTCCGCCCCTGTATGAAAGTGTATATTACGGGTGGGAGTGGGGAAGCCTAGCAAGTCATACAGAGAAAGTTTTGACGTATCGTGATTTAATTGAATAGATAAGTTTTATCAGTGGGCATATGTCAACGTATTCTCGGGATGAGGAGGGTGCCCAATCAGACATATATAGAAATAGAGTGGGTGACCATTTGAGTTGTCATGATTTGAGTGAATCAAAATTTGCAATGTCGTAATTTAATTGGATAGATAAATTTTATCACATATTCATATAAGAACATTAGAGGTAATGCGTGGGTGGGGCTGAGGTAGTAAAAGAAAAATAAAAAGCTAAGGATCTGAACCCAGCGTCAAAGTGTCTTTTCCTTCTATTTTGCAAATCTGACTCGGATTATTTACTCGGAGAAGGGTTTAAAAGGAACTCACATTTTTCACTGTTTTGAAGAAAATTTTAAGAAAGAGAGAGAGTCAACCGACCTTAACCTTTTCTGTGCTTTTTTGGTCGTATGCATATGTGGGCTTCGAAGACTCCACATAGTATTGCAGGTATTATCTTCCTTCTTCCTTTCTTTCATTCACAGTTGTTTGGTTTTGTTTCTCTCTCAACTCTTCTCTGAGCAAATAACAAACACTTTTAAACCCCTTTTTCTCTCTCTAATTATTCTGCTTTTTGCAAGTCAAGCATGCAGATCTAGATAAAAGAAGATAAAGAAAAAGCCCTCAAAACTAGGGTTTTCTTGAAACATTTTGGCTCACTCTTGCTCTACTTCACATTGAATCCGAGAGAGAGGGATAGAGAAGGAAGTGCTAAGCAGCACAAGTGAAGGGTCTTTTTTGGCTTGCCTTCTTTCTCTTTCTTTCTCTCGGTAAAGCTCTGTAGAGAGGCAGTTGAGACATTTTGATTTAAGCATTGTGTCTCCTCTACCTCTCTATCCCGTTTTTAAGCTTTTTCTAGAAAATAATCACTTATTTTCTTCTCATTTTTCACTTATCTGCTTCAAGTTTAGTCCATGATCCAGCAATTTTTCTTCTTTTTTATTTATTTGTAACGCATAAATTGGTGTGATTCTCTAATGAATGCATTTCTTACAAGGAAAAAATTCTTAAGAAGGCAACTTTCTTTTTGGTGCAGAAGAAGGGTATATATATAGAAAGTGAGTGAAAGAAGGATAAAAAATTCAAAGAGGGTATTATTTCATGAATTTTGGGGGTTTTCTTGATAACAATTCCGGCGGCGGCGGTTGTAGTGACGGCGGTGGTGATGGCGCAAGAATTGCTACCGATATACCCTATAGCAACGGGAACAACAACATGCCCACTGGCGCCATAGCTCAGCTACACCTTGTATCTCAGTCTCTCTCCACCAAGCCCATGTTCAACTCACCTGGACTCTCTCTTGCCCTTGTACATGCACCCTCTCTCTCTCAATAATATATACACGCACATTTATATAATTAGTTTTTTTCTGCTAATTTTTTTGTGGGTTGTTGATTTGGCAGCAAACAGGCTTGGAGGGGCAAGGAGAGGTGGCAAGAATGGGGGAAAATTATGAATCAAGCATTGTTGGTTGCAGAAGAAGTAGGGATGAAGAACATGAGAGCAGATCTGGTAGTGATAACATGGAGGGTGCATCAGGTGATGATCAAGATGCTTCAGACAAACCTCCGAGAAAGAAAAGATACCACCGACACACACCTCAGCAAATTCAAGAACTTGAAGCGTATGCATTTTATTTTTTCAAATTTGTTTTCATTCTTCTAATTTTTCATGTTTTTGATTATTATCAAGAAATCCCTTTTTCTTACTTTCTCAATTTATTCACAAGGATTGCTTATAACTTTTAATTTTTTGGGGGGCCTGATTTTGTGGGTTTTGAATTTGTTTTAGTCTTTTCAAGGAGTGTCCACATCCAGATGAAAAGCAAAGATTAGAGCTTAGCAGGAGGCTTTGCTTGGAGACTAGACAAGTGAAGTTTTGGTTTCAGAATAGAAGAACTCAAATGAAGGTATAGATTATAAGAAAAGATTTCACTTTTTGTGTTTGATTTTGGGTTTATTGAGAGATTTTTATTCTTGATTGCACCAGACACAACTCGAGCGCCACGAGAATTCGATACTTAGGCAAGAGAATGACAAGTTACGAGCTGAGAATATGTCGATTAGGGATGCAATGAAGAATCCTATCTGCAACAACTGTGGTGGTTCTGCCATAATTGGCGAAATATCACTTGAAGAGCAGCACCTAAGAATTGAGAATGCTAGGCTAAAGGATGAACTAGATCGCGTTTGTGCACTAGCAGGAAAGTTTTTAGGCCGTCCGATTTCATCGCTAGCAGCCTCTACGATGGGACCTCCAATGCCGAACGAATTTGGATTTGGAAGCAATGGATTTGGAGACTTGAATGTTGTTCCGACTACACTGCCTTTAGGCCCTCATGATTTTTGTGTTGGAAATTCGAGTCCTTTGCCGGTTATGCCTCAAACTAAGACCGCAATGAATGTAACACCCATCGAGAGATCATTGGAGAGATCGATGTATTTGGAGCTTGCTTTAACAGCAATGGACGAACTTGTTAAAATGGCGCAAACTGATGAACCCCTTTGGCTAAGGAACTTGGAAAATGGAAAGGAAATACTCAACCATGAAGAATATATAAGAACGTTTACTCCTTGCATTAGTATGAAGCCCAATGGATTTGTGACTGAAGCTTCAAGGGAGACCGGGATGGTGATCATCAACAGTCTAGCACTCGTTGAGACCTTAATGGACTCGGTGAGCGAATACTTCTCGAATTTCTTATGGCACGTTCAGTACTTAATATTGGACTATACTCCTGTTAGTTGGGATGCTTTATTAGTAATATGTTTTCAATTTTCTTTTCTTATGTGATGATGATTAAGGCAGTGACTGATTAATTTTTATAGAACAAATGGCAAGAAATGTTCCCATGTATTATTGCCAGAACCTCAACTACTGAAGTAATATCAAATGGCATGGGAGGGACCAGAAATGGTGCACTTCAGCTTGTAAGTATTAAACAATAGAAACGTTTAAAAAATCTCTCGAGTCCTATATGGTCCTATGTACCAAAATTACTGATATTTCTGTCTATATTGTTGTTGTTGTTAGATGCACGCTGAACTACAAGTACTATCGCCACTGGTCCCAGTTCGAAAAGTTGATTTTCTCCGGTTTTGCAAGCAGCACGCAGAGGGCATTTGGGCGGTCGTGGATGTGTCGATTGATGCCATTAGAGAAGCTGCAGGTGCACCAACATTTCCAAACTGCAGAAGGCTTCCGTCTGGCTGTGTGGTGCAAGATATGCCCAATGGCTACTCAAAAGTAAGCAATATTGTTCCTTCCAATATACATTGTTTTGTTGGCCAATTAACTATTTAATGTCCAACAAACTTAGTTTTCTTCACATTTATTGAGTCTCTCCTAGTTGTTGTCCATTTCCCTGTTGTGTTAAATAGGTTTGGTGATACAACTGCACCTTTGGATCTCTGTTGGAGGCATTTAATTCACCAATATACCTTAACTGCCATTGTTATAAAATCAGTCGGGAACTAGCCGGTACTAGGTCAACCCAGCCACTTGGTTTGACCTTTACTTTTCTTGGTTCAATGCTCGACCCTCGTTCAAAAGGCTAGCATTTTCATTCTCTTTATGTTTTGTCCGGTATAGTTCAACTTATCAAACCCAAACTTTTGGTGCGAATCTTCTTGACTCGAAATTTTCAAATCTTGGTACTTTTTATTTAATAATGCATGCTGCAAAACATATTTTAACAATTTTTTTTTGAAATAGAGGTTGCTTAAGATCTGTATGAAATCTTGGACATTATTCTAATCGAGGTTAATCCTATTAATTAAATCATTAGAAGCCACCATTAGTCCTATTTTTGCTCCTTGGGACACATTAATTTTCCATATGATTTGGAAATTAATGCTGGCAATCTTCAACAACATTGGTAGAATAAAACTAAATATTTGATGTTTCTATTCCAATCTCTGATGCTGTCCCCCACCCCACCCCACACCACATTGTCAGTGTATTATCTGGTTCCAGCCACATGATGTGTTGATTTTTCTACTATGCAAGACCGTAGGCGTATAGTCAAACCCTTATACTGGCTGGGCTATATTTCTATTTTCACGTGGGCATCTAGGGCATTCTGAGCAGACTCCTAATACAGATTTCTATGTCTCACCCACCCACCTCGTGCCTCCAAATCTTGCAGAATTTTGTGTGACTTGTTGACCCGGAGAAAAGAAAAAGGAAGAGATCTTTGAAGCCATTGACTGTTTTTAATTACATTTTTTGTTATATTGTACTTAGTTACATTACTCATGAATGAGCAGGTTACATGGGTAGAACATGCTGAATATGATGAGAATGTGGTTCATCGGCTCTATCGGCCTTTGATTAGTGCCGGCATGGGATTTGGAGCACAGAGGTGGGTTACAACCCTTCAACAACAATGTGAATGTCTTGCCATTCTAATGTCCTCCACCGTTACGAGCCGAGATCATACGGGTAAAGAAACAAATTTCATTCATATCATGTGAATTACAAACCCTTACAATTCTTGTGAATGGAAATTAATTTCTACTTCACATGCAGCAGCAATAACTCCAAGTGGGAGGAGAAGCATGTTGAAGCTTGCCCAGCGGATGACTGACAACTTCTGCGCTGGTGTTTGCGCATCCACAGTTCACGAATGGAACAATTTCTCCACCGAAAATGTTGATGAAGATGTACGGGTCATGACTCGGAAAAGCGCAGACGACCCGGGCGAGCCACCGGGTATCGTTCTGAGTGCATCTACTTCAGTTTGGCTACCGGTTTCCCCTCAGAGACTGTTCGACTTCCTGCGCGACGAACGTCTTCGGAGCGAGTGGGACATATTATCCAATGGTGGTCCAATGCAAGAAATGGCACACATTGCCAAAGGCCAATATCAAGGCAATTGTGTTTCCCTCCTCCGTGCAAGTGTAAGTGCTCTCGATCGTTTATCTTTTTCGAATCGATGTTTGAACGGATTTTCAAAATATTGTAAAAAATGGCTACATGAAGCATGTGCACATAATCTTTAGGTGATTCAGTTTCTCGAGTATTCAGAAAAAGGGGAAAGATTGTAAAGGACAAAACTTGAATTTTGGAAGTATCTATAAAGGACGATTTATTTGAGATCCAATGGACTGTCCAAACTTTTTAATTATATGAAAAGTCAAAACACATGACATCCATCAACTTTTTGAGTCAGCCCAGAGGGGCCCGTTTCTTGATGAAAATGGTTGACTCGGTTACACAGTAACGAATCTGACGTCTGATATCTGATTTTTTCACAGTAGTGGTAATTTGATGGAATGCTGAGGTTGTTTTTGTCATTTTGTAGGCCATGAATGCAAACCAGAGGAGCATGCTGATACTCCAGGAGACGTGCATAGGCCCGGCTGGGTCACTTGTGGTTTACGCGCCGGTTGACATCCCGGCAATGCACGTGGTGATGAACGGTGGGGATTCGGCTTACGTGGCGTTGTTGCCCTCCGGATTTGCTATCATGCCTGATGGGCCGGGTTCTCGTGGACCGACTATGAATGGGGGTCCGGGCAATAGGACAAGTGGGTCGTTGTTGACCGTGGCGTTTCAAATTTTGGTCAATAGCCTGCCTGCGGCCAAGCTCACGGTGGAATCTGTGGAGACTGTTAATAATCTTATCTCGTGCACTGTGCAGAAAATCAAGGCTGCCCTTAATTGTGAAAGTTGATAAAAATAAATAAATAAATAATCGACTGAATATTTGTTGTGCTCGTGTCTGTGTCCGTCACTGTATAGCTAAACATGTGGGTGGCAGAATGAATTTTCTTGAGGTGTAGGAGGGGATGAGTCAAGAACGAACCGTACTTAAAAACAACCCTTGTGAGATGGTGGCAGCCTGCGATGGTGGTGCCGATTGTAAGGGTGGTGGTTCGGGTATTGACTCAAGTGCACCCTTGAGTTGATTCAAGTGGGTAAACGAGCATTTTCGTGTATGTTTCTGAGCCTGATATAACTTGTGACCTTTTGAAATTAATTTGTTTGCATATATCCTTTGATATGGTGAATTTTGGTTTTAAAGCATTTTGTCACTTATTAATGTGACAACTTAAACAATGATACATTTTAATAAATTTTCCTTGTTTTGTAGGGATTTAAATTAAGATTTTAATTTAAATCAAAGTCAATAATTAATTGTAACTAAATATTGTATGGGATTTTTTTAATCATTTTTTATTAAAATTTATTAAAAATCTAATTTCAATCTTCACAAAACCACCACATATCCTACTTTTCATTTTTCCTTGCTATTTTATTGTGTTATCAAATGGCTAGCTGATTTAACTAGGAAAATTGAGAATTCGGTTTGATTATTGGTGATATAATAAAATTTAAATGGTTAAAATTATTGGAGAACCAGTTGGTTCATAACTAGAATCGATTTGTTTGGGATAAAAATTGGTTGTTTCACCTTTAAACGGGTGATTCACTCCGCCTGTTTGATTCATTCAAATTTTTCATCGAAAATGAAAAACAAATTTCAACTTTTACTTTCGCCTTGTTTGATACACATTTTTTTTTTTTTTTTTTTTTTTTTTTT
>CAIGRF010079369.1:6119-17567 GCA_903798235.1 Fraxinus ornus | reverse complement strand
TACTTAAATCTCAAGTAGGGAAAGTTAAAAACTGTACAGTAAAAAATTGTTGCGCATACAATTTTTTTTAAAATAAAAATAAAAATAGTATTATAAAATAACAATTTTTACTAATATGATTAAATTAAATATTATTCACCCGACGACATGGAACTTCGACATATTTATCTTACAATAAATAATGAATGTCTGTCAATCCTTCGCGCTCATTAATCCTTTCAAAATATCTTATTTCAATCGGCTCGTGACATCGAACAGAAATAGTACTAAAAGCAGAATCCAAAGTTATAGTGCTTAAAGTGGTAGGTCTTTTGCAATCGCATAAACTATTGGCCATCGTTTTTTAGTAATTTCTCTAGAATTCAATTACTTTTTCTGAACCTTTTTTAATCGTATTATTATTAGGCATATTATGATTAAAATAGTCAACTAAAATCAACAGGTAATACATTTGGACTTACGTCAAATGTCATATTACATGCGGTAGACATACTACTACTAGAAGAACTTATTGCAGCATATCTATATGTATTAATGTCTTCAAATAAGTTTAATATTTCAACTTCGTCTTCTTTAATATCAGTGGGAGGAGTAGGTGTAGAGTACCCGACTAATATTTGTACCCATTCGTTTTGTATAAAATTCATACACTTTATATAAATTTTGTTCTAAATTTCTATAAGTGATAGGTGTATTAAAAGTTAAAACTCTTAAAATCTGATCAATTATATATTTAATATATGATCAATTGTAATAGGTGTCCAAGATGTATGCTAAAAGAAATAATATAGGCAAGTTTTCCTAATGTTTTCAAAACTTTAATTCCATAAAATATATAATTTCACTAAAATCGAAGTCATTTTTGCATTTATAAAAAGTCATTACAATTATACGTTCAAGCACCATATGACTAGTGAGATAGTACCCCCCAAATAATATACCATTTTTCCTAGTTTTGACTGCCTATTTTTAATATACCATTTTTCCTAGTAAACATGCTTTTTTGTTTTGGTAAATAGGTCCTTGGAAATATGCTTTTTGAATGGAATATGATTCCATTCAATCAACACCACAATTTATCCTATATTTGTTGAATTAAAAAAAATTTAAAAGCTACGAAAATATTTATAATTATATTAATATTTTACCTACTTAAAAACTAAAATTTGAGTTTTGAGTTTAATTGTGATTTTCTTGTAAGAAAAAGATAAAATCCCAATATTAAATATTGTTAGAGTTGTTAAAGATAAAATATATTTCTTAAATGAGTAATCTAGCTAAAGTTTGATAGCTTCAATTTTTCTAACTATTATTGTTCTCTTGTGGTGAGTGAGATTCAGTCGACTTGACAAAACTAGGTTGTGAGTATAAGATAAATAAAAATTTGGTACTTCTAAAGGAGGAGTAATTAAATATATTGAGCGACTAAGCAATTTTTTATTTTATTTTTTGTCATCATCATGAATTGACTTTATTATTTAGAAAGGAGCAAATATTAATCAAAATATTTACAACATAATGGACATAAATAATCCAAACATTGGATATTTTTGTTCAATTCTAACTTTGTTAAGTTTGCACAAGTACAATAAGAGGGATTTAACTTTAGTTAAACATAACATAAATGTACGAATATAAAAAAAATGAAATACGGAAAAAAAAAAAAAAAAAAACTGTCAGTAGATTGCAAAACGACCAACTTTATAAACCTATAACAATATATCTTTCAACAAATGAGAAAAAAAAAACATAAAAGTGATATTTTTTTTAAAATAATTTTATATGCGATACAAATATAGAAGCTAGCCATGTCAACGAGTAGAGTCGAGCCATGAGCCGAAACTCAAATCTCATATTCGGCTTGAGAAAAATAGGTACAAGTTTTTTTTGTCAGAGTCGAGCCGAACAAATATATAATTTGTAAATTCGTTATAAATGTATAATTTTTTATAATGTATTTATAATTTGTTCAATTTATACGTATTATAAATAATAACTAAACGTTAATATATAAAAAAACACATCTAAACAGCCTACGGGCCTGGACCGGCTCTAGCCCGACGCCCCAAAATGGGGCTCGGCCCCATCGAGTCATGGGCCCGCCCTACTCGACTTTTTCCGAGCAGAACCCCGGGCTGCTGCCGCCGAGCCTTTTTGACATCGCTAATAGAAACTAAAGCGGAATATACATTTTCTTAATTTTTTATTTTTGACTTGCAGGGAAGATTAACCTTATAAAAAACAAACCCTAGAGGGAGTTTCTGTAATGTTTTAAAACACAGAGGGCGTTTCTAATAATAGTCAAATACTTTAGGGGTGTCTTCGATATTAACTTTATAAATAAACCAATTTCACAGCCTATAAATAAAACCAATCCCTCCTGTGTAGATAGAGAACATAAAAGAGTTAAAGAAAGACAAAACAAAAACAGTATGAGCTCCCATGGAAACTCTGGAGGTTCTGGGTCTGGGCGACCAAATAATTCCCCCAACCCCAAGACGGAGGAAGATAAAGGAACATCTATAATGGGTGCGGTGGCAGCAGCTGTCGGAGTGGCGACAGGGGTGGCGCTGGTGGCGCGTGGCTTATGGAATCTAGCCAGCCCGGCAGCAGAGCCACCAAAGGAGGAGGAGGGCATGATGAAAGCACCAGGGAAAAAAGATACATACATTCCTAGAAAAGACTTTGAGGATGACCCTGCTTCCTATTTTCGCAGCCTTCGTGGTGCAAAGGAGGAGGAGGACATGATGAAAGCACCAGGGAAAAAAGATACATATATTCCTAGAAAAGACTTTGAGGATGACCCTGCTTCCTATTTTCGTGACCTTCGTGGTGGTCGCTGAAGTCTGATATTAATACTACAGCACTCTGTAGGTTGAAATTCGTCGCCATAGTAGTCGGGAAAGATTTCAACTGTCGTGTTTAATTTTTACAGTTGTGAGTGTTTTAGTAGCATTAATTAATATGGAAATGGTGCGTCTTTGTGTAATCTCCAAGTTTGGAGACTAATGTTGGGATTGTGATCTACGTATAATAAAATAAAATGATGTTTATTAATTTGCGAGTATTTTATCTTTAATGTTAAATGTTTTGATGAATTTCTTAGAAGGGCCATTTTTTTTTTTAAACCAATAAAAGTAAAAATTAAAGAGTCTTAGAAGCTTAATAGTGCTTAAATTAAAATTTGAATTATTATATTACGTGGATCTTATGAAATACGTTGATCTATGTGAGTGACCAACAGTTGTTTATTTTTCGAATAAAAATATATTAGATTAATTTAAAATATATTTTAAACTTCGTTAAACATTAAAAAAAAAAAAAAATCGCATATAAAAATTGTGGTTGATTGATCCAAGATATAGAATTGTGGTACGATTTTGATGTTTCCCAACTTGTGGTTGATTGATCTCAAGATATAGAATTGTTGTTTTTTCTCCAAAGGATATTATGAAGGTAGAAAATAATGATCTACCCAGTTTTCACGAAGTGGGGCTTCGAGAATCTATAGTATAGAGGTATTAGGGTTAATATAGGATAGATCAAAACTCTTGAAAATCGCAAATTAGAATTTATCAAAAAACACTGTCACTCTAGCAACAGGATGGCAACAATGATTATGTTTTGGAAGTTCGAGGATCAGCACGGCGACGGGCTAGCATAATTTCGACGCCTCTTTTTCCATGTTCTGTACTTGAACCCAACGACTTCTAATTCATCTATACAACATCCCAAAAGATACATTGGCTTTTACACTATTTGGTCCGAATTAAAATTTAATTTTAATTAAAGTCAAAGTCAAACAATCAATATTAATCACATCTTTCATGAGTACCACAACTTTTCAAGTACATATTTCAAAAATTTCTATCACAATCTACTAAAAATCTAATTTTAATTCCCACCAAACACACTCTAATAAATATAATTGTAGATCTTTAGACGATTAAGGGACCACGTCCAACGAATCTTTTTCTACCTAGTTTCTGTCTTGGCTACTAAAGAATCTCTTCTTACTATGTTCCTATTAACTAACTTTTCGAAAGGAGTAATTAAGGGCATGTTCGGTAGAGATTAAAATTGAAAAATTAGTCGTTATTGTTGATTTTTATTAGACGAGTGGGACCCGATAACGATTATATTTTCAATTTTAATTGGATTTTAATTTGTACTGAACGGGCTCTAAGTAATCATTGTCCTAATTGATAATATTTTAAGCGCGAGAATCATCATCAATCAAACACTTGAAATTTTTAGATTGCTATCGACAAAGCTTTTACTCGATGATGATTATCCTCATAGCAATAATACACTTAGAAAATATAAGCCACACATTTTCATAAATCTACAACTTTCCACTCATACGTATCATCAATTTTCCAATGAGATTACGATTCTTACGGAAATTTGGGATAAATTATCCAAAAGTCCGTCAATTTGTGGGACCCATTCAGAGCATTACTGAGTAAACTTCTTCTCCACCAAGGAAGAGCATTATTGCAAGTCTACTCTCTTGGTCAAGCCACATAAATTGCAATTAATTAGCCCTGATTTTGCTAAATTAATATAGGGCATGTTTGATAACAATTAAAATTCAATTAAAATTGAAAATATGATCATTATTGGTCTCATCCGTCTAATAAAAGTCAACAATAACGATTAATTTTTTAATTTTAATCGAAATTTAATCTCTACCAAACAGGCTCATAATGTGTCACGACGAGTTGTGACTCTATAAAATATATAATTAAAATTAATAATTTTGATTTAAATTAGAATGTGAATTTCATCAAACATGAGATATCGTTACATCACCTAAGCCCTCGTTTGACGCCATTTTTGAAATTTTAGTTGTTGAAATAGTGTTATTTTAAAGTGTATGATTCAAAATGAAAAAAAAAAAAATAAATAAATCAAAAATTACGTGCAACATTATATTATTAAAGAAAGTGTGATTAATAAAAAAAAAATAGGAAAATAAATTATAGTTTTAAAGCGGGTCAATCATAGCCTAAAATAGCACTACATAAAGGGCATATTTGGGTAGGATTAAAATTTGATTTTAATCTAAATTAAAGTCATACAATCAATATCAATCACATTTTTCATGGATTCCACATTTTTTTAACCATACATTTTAAAAACTTCAATAACAATTAACTAAAAATCTGATTTTAATCACACCGACTACCTCAAAATCTAGATGAGCCGAGAGTGATTGCCTAGGACATCCACGTGGCCACCCTCTAAAGAATAAGAGTAATGCTACAGGAACCTGCTGGGTTACCTGTAGCATTACCCGGCCCCACTGCCCCCTCACAATAGGGGGGCAGTATTATTATATTCGTGGTGGGCCCCTCACTTATGTGAGGGGCGGGTACCAATTGCATTTCCCAAAGAATAAAGCTTCATTCACATAAACTTTTTCACAGACGTTCTACAGGCCCCCTCAAAAAGGGGGGCCCCACGTTAATTTTTTTTTAAAAATGCATGTGGGTGCCCCCTAGAAAGTCTATGAAGAAGGTCATGTGAACGAAGCTTTAAGCTTTATTCTTAGAGCATGTTTGGTAAAGCTAAAAAATTGATTAAAATTGAAAATATGACCGTTATTGGGTTCCACTCGTCTAATAAAAGTCAACAATAACGGCTAGTTTTTCAAATTTAATTCGATTTTAATCTCTACCAAACACACTCTTAATGTTGATGCTTTTAGTAATTTCAAAAGTAAAAGCATTATTTTATAGGATTTCAGTACTTTGAAAACTGCATATTGAATCCGTACACATAAATTTGCTCTATGTTACTTTATTTTCTCAAAGCTTTGAAAAGAATTGTACGACGACAGTGACTAGAATAAAGTGAGTTGCTGGTCGAATCATATTTGGTGCCAATAAAGTTAAGATGATGTTTGGTGTAGATTAAAATCAGATTTTAACTGAATTGTGATAGAAGTTTTTAAAATATGTGATTGAAAAAATATGTGACTCATGAAAGATGTGGTTAATAATGATTGTTTGACTTTGATTTAAATTAAAATTTAACCCAAACATGACATAAGTATACAACATTTGTTGACAATTATGTGTTGTCAAAATCTTAACATGTGATGTAGAAAATAATTTTTTAAAATAGATGAATATAATGATGAAAAATAAAATATTGTCAATTAATGTTGACATTATCTCATTTGAAAGTTTAAACAAAAAATACACACACACACACACACAAAACAAACTGAAACCCACCCCCACAAGCAATAAATTGTTCTACGTTTCTCTTTTTTAAAGTTTGGTAAATTTTGTACGGGGATAGTGTTTTCTGAAAAAATCTTATCTGGTGGGTCCTACTTAAAGCATTATCTGAGATTTCTTAACAACGAAGCAAGCAAGACCAATTTGTAAGTCGTCTCTAGAAATTGAGATTAGTGCCCCCAACTTATGGACGACATGTAGTTGGAGTACCCATTAACTTTCTTAGATACTTTTTCAGCATTGAATTTTCATTCTTTTGCTTTTATTTTTTGGAAAATGAGGGGTTGAAATCCTCAGATGCTAGTAATGTGGTTATAGGTTCCTACCTTTAAAAACGAAAATATGCGTCATCAACTAATGGGCTAAATGGCATGTAATGTCAAAAAAGGCCCACTGGCCAGCCCGTCCCAAATAGTTGGAGTACGTCGGGACCAACTCCTCGGGGGATGACCTATTATATAATGGGAAAAACTCATAAATCAGGTGTATAATTTACACAAATTCACAAATTAGGTTTATAGTTTGAAAATTTGAAATTCAGGTATATATATTATTTATTAAATATATTTATTAATTAAATATAATAAAGTCACGGTTATACAATCCATGGTTACAGATACATCCTTATGAGCCACAAATTATTTATTGGTCACATTTTATCAAATTAATTGGTCGCAAATTATTTCGAGGTCACAAATTAAAAACTTTATACGTCACCATTTATTTTATTGGTCACGGATCAAAAAATTTGTAGGTCACATTTTATCGATCGGTCACATATTTTCAAGTTGAACCAAATAGTTGGTCACATATACTGAAACACCTCACCCCGTTCCGATCCACCACCCATACTTGGTCACAGATGACCAAATAATTAGTCACATACACAATATAGTGGTCACATACCACTACCACGATCGCCACAAACACCTGCTGCAACTAGGGGTGGGCGTGGGTTGGGTTGGTTTTTGCCCAAACCCAAACCCAAACCCAACCCAACATGGTCGGTTTGATCTAAAATCAAACCAACTCAACCCGTGTAAATGTCCCAACCCAATCAAGTGTCGGTCGGGTTGGGTTGGGTTGGTCGGGCTGTCAAAACCATCTTTAAATTTTTGTGGCCAAAAGTAATTTGATTGGATTATATGTATTGGATGGAATTCTAAAGTGTTAACCGTACACCATACGTAAATGAATGACTAAAACTGTTCTTAAAACTATTTACCTAAAGATATTGTCATTCGTTTAGTGCACAATTGCATACCTCACTATCCATACTAAAAATTAAAACAATAATAATAACCAAGCATAATATCCCTGTTAATCTGTTAAAATTTTTATGCATTTGGCCCAAAAATGTAGAACAAACAGGGGCTTAACGTAAGATTTTTTTATTTTTATTTTATTTTTTTCGAGTTGAGTTGGGTTGGGTTGGATTGGGTTGGGTTTATAGTGCCAACCCAACCCAACCCAACCCGACCCGACCTGACCCCCCAACCCAAAACCCGAAAATCGCTCAAAAAATGCAAAAAACCGATCCAAACCGTTCGGTCGGTTTCGTCGGGTCAGTCGATTTTTTGCCCACCCCTAGCTGCAACACCACACACCACCTCACAAACACCATCACCACCACACACAAAAAACCCATCCAAACCCTCCCCAACCGCCAGATTCACCACACAAACACCATTACCATGACCATGACCATGACCGTCATCACACAAAACACCATCCAAACCCACAAAATCACCACCACCCGAACTGAGCTTAAAACACCATCAAAGTACCCGAACCCTCTATCCAACTCGAAAAGCCACTTTATATTTTTATCAACCTTAAATACCAAAGTCCAAATTTTCCTTTGTAGCTTTGTATTATTGCCGCCATAATAGGCAATGAGTTTCTGCCACAAGTAAATGGTCCTGGTTGGTTACCATAAGCAGAAGCCCGAATATAATAATTCATTAAACGGTTAAAAGAATTAGAAAATTCTGTGGATCTTCCTTTTCTCTCAACGCGATTGAGACACGCACTTTATCTCTCTAAAAGCACAGCGTCGCCGCTACAGTGGGAGAGGAGGGAGAAGAGAGGAGAAGTTGACGGTGACGGTGGAGGCGACGGGTGAGAGAGTGGAGAGATGAACAGATTGTGAGGGAGTGGAGAGAAATGAATTAGTTTAGGGTTTGGATAGTAAGTGTTTGATATTTAAAATAAAAAACCTGATTTTTGAATAAATAAATTGTAGACCTGATTTTTAAAAACAAATCTTTAAACACCTGATTTTTTATAATTTCCCTTATGTAAAAAGATTTAAATTAGAACCCATAACACATAAAATATGCCCATTAACTTGTTTAGTTTTCAAATTCTGGGATCGGAAAATTTCATAAATAAGATATTTAGTTTCGCCTATTTCAAATATAAGATATAAGGTTAAAAATTTCAAATTTCAAATTTTTTAAGGTTTAAAATTTCAAATCTCAAATTTTTTAAAATTTTATTTATAAATTAATTAATTAAACATATGTTGTATTAATTAAATATATTAAGGTCACAATTCCATATAATCACAAATTCTATATAATTGGTCACAAATCACAAATTTTACATGTCACAAATTATTTTACGATCACGATTCAAAAATTTTATAAATCACAATTTGTTCATCGGTCACAAATAAAAAACTGAAAGCTTACAAAATAATTTTATGATCACAATTCAAAAATTTTATATCACAATTTGTTCATCGGTCACAAATCAAAAATTTTATATAAGTCATAAATTAGTTTACGATCGCGAATTTGAAATTTTATATGTCACAATTCAAAAACTTTATAGGTCACAATTTTTTATCGGTTACAATAAAAAAAAATTGAAACATCACAACTTATTCATCGGTCACAAATCATAAACATTATAAATTACAATTGAGTAGAGAGTTACAAATTATCAAATTATAGGTCACAAATTAACAATTTTTAAGGTTACGCATTATTTTTTGGTCACACATTAGTCAATTTATTGATCACAATCATTTAAATCATACGTGACCACCACCAACACTTGTAACAACTACCTCACAACTACCACCAGCCGCATCGTCGTTGAAACCATACCCGCCAAAACAATCACCACCACCTCCGAAAACAAAATCATCGCTTCAAACCCCGCAGCCAAAGTCGTCACCACCACCACCCTGCCAAACAGTCAACATCACCACCCAAACACCACTAAAATCATGGACCACCACCACCACCACCAACAACAACAACCACAGACCACCATCACCCTAAAACCATTTAAGGGCTCTTTTTTTTATTGCCCGACGCAATTGCCTCCTTTGCAATACTATTACACCTTAATGCCTCATCCTTGTTACCATTCATTATGATTTTCCAATTCTAAACACGCTCACTTCTAAATTCTATCAACCGAGTTCAACAAAATGTCTCAATATAAAATTGAACACTCTACAGAATCGCCGATTCAAGAATTGATTGATGAGGCCCATGAAATAAGGATCAGGGATTTCTAACAAAAGTTGCATTGACCTAATTAACAAAAAAGAAAGTAGCAGTCACATTAGATTCAATAAATTTAATGAAACGAAGTGCAGAAAAACTACACAAGGAAACTGAAAATAGGGTCATTACTACAAAATCATCAGTGGAGTAAAATCTTCAATCAAAATTGGAGACCTAAAATTCTCACACACAAAATCGGATCAAGGTGGCTCAACAATCAAACCACCAAACAGAGAGAAACTCCACCAGATCAAATCTACAGATGCGAGCAACGTTCGTCGATGTGAGCGTGGTGCCAGTGACGACGACGAGCGAGATGAGAGGTAGAGAGAATGAAAATTTAGGGTTTGGGAAAATGAGGTAGGGTGGATGGAGGTAGGGTCACCGTCGTCGGAGCCGGATCAACTTTATTTTACCTGTTGATGTCGAAGCTCGGAGAGAGAAAGAGAGAGAGAGGGAGAGAGATAAGAGGAAGATATGGGTATTGTTTTGGGATTTTAGGATTTTTAGGGTTTGGGTAGTATTAATAATTTGAATTAATGTCTGATTTTTGTATAAATAAAGTGTATATCTAATTTTTAAAATTGAATTTTTAAAAGGGTAATTGGCGCAAAACGTCCCTACTTTTGATGAGTTTTGTTCAAAACGTCCATGTCTTTCGTTTTTGAAGCATAACGTCCATACCTTTCACATTTTTGGCGCAAAACGTCATTTTCCCCAATTTTTGACCATTTTACCCTCCAATTTAAATAAAACAAAAAATAAAAGAAAAGAAAAATGAAGAATAAATCGAAATTCTGCAACCTGCCGGAAATCTCTCCTCCGGCCACCGTCATGGTCGCGAACCACCACCGTCATGCCCAAGTCCAGGCGACACAGAATGTGGCCTTAATTCACTCCAAACAACACACCATCAAACTGAATTAATTCATGAAACATTGTTCGTGAATTCTTTTATCAAGATTTCAAAATGAGTTCACGGAGATCCTCAAAATCCACAAAATTCCCTGACCAAGCAACCCCTTCAAGATCATCTTCTGCTTCATCTTCATCCTCTTTATCATCACATTTAGCCATGGTTGAATTGAAGTAGAAAATCATCAACTCTCTATCTAAACTTTCAATGATTCAAAACCCGCCGTGGAGAAGGAGAGCCTTCTCAAATTGCATTTGGTGCTCCTCAACTGTCTCTATGACACTGACAATGATTCGAAACTCGCCGTGAAGAAGGAGAGCATCCGTCTCCTTGCTGTTCTCTGCGCTGTGGACTCGAATCCCTGCGCGACCCATTTGACAAAAATAATTGCCCACATTGTGAAGAAGCTCAAGGACTCAGATTCACCTTTGCCCGCGTTTCAAAAGCTCTGTTTGAGGGTCTGCAAATACTTGAATAGACCCAAGAATGAATGTGAAGTGAAGGAGTTTTTTTTAGGAGTGTCCAAAATATTCGAACCGAACCGGATCGACCCGAACCCGAACCCGAACCCGAACCGAACCGAGCGGTTCTTCATAAGTTAAAGACCCGAACGGGTACCCGAATTGAGAACCGAAAGGTTTGGGTCGGGTCTCGGGTCTAGACCAAAAATCGAAGAACCGAATGAGACCCGAAACTAAATAAATTTTTTTATATTTTTTTATTGAATTAATTAAATTGTTTTATTTTTTTCTAAATA